>JAJJWX010003315.1:0-62782 GCA_023529315.1 Papaver bracteatum | reverse complement strand
ATCCCTGTGAGAGTGGGGTATTGTTGTTGTATGTTGCACTTTGTACTTTGTAGTAGACTGTGTTGAGTTTGGCCCGTTTGGGTAGTTTGGGCTAGTTGTGGGGCAGGCACGCCAGGCGTGGGGCAAAGTTTTGAAAAATCAAAAGAAATAAAGGATTGTCTATCACAACAACAAAAAATGATTAAAAAAAATGGCACCATGCTCAACTATTTGCCTAGTTAAATTTTTTTTTTCATTTATTTGCCTTGCACCATTTGAGCTCCTATTTTAGGCGACCAAGGCTGAGCCTAGTGGTTATTCGATTCAACCTAACTTCAAAATTCACCTCATCTTGACGGCTCCTAGAATATGGGATCCTGTTTTGGCTGTTAGTTAATTGGGAAAATTGGAAAACTGCCCCAATTTGGACAACAATCTTGGAAAACTGCCTAAACCTTAAAAAAAATTGGAAAACTGCCCCACTGTTAGATTTTGCTGTGAACTCCACATGTGCGAATTCTCACGTGCCAAAAAAAGACAAAAATATCCCGACCCGCTAAGATGCTGCCATGTATGCGATGGATCTGACGGACTGAGATGAGGTAGTTAGCACGTGATGTTCAGTTAAATTACCAAAACAATATTACCTTTTCCCATTTTGACTTCTGTAACCTTTGTCTCAGATTACGACACGTCGCCGGAGTAATTGCTTACAACCGTTGATTGATAACACTACCAGATTCTGCCACGTATCATATACTTACTAATCAACGACATATGATTCCGACCGACCGTTATACAATAACGGTCATCTTCCTCAAATTATAATTTTTCTAATTATACAAACCTATTTTCTAATTATATATCTAATTTTATAACAGCAAAGACCATACCACAATAACATAGTATATTACAACTAAATTGTCTTTAGGTAACAAAACATAACATGTCTTCAAAGTTTTTGGGAAGCATAACATAACCAGTCTTCAAAAAATTTGGGAAGCATAACACAACCATAATTCTTAATACAACCATAATACTGTAACACAATACCAATGACCACTAGAACAAATAAAAACTAGACTAGACATACTTTGAGTTAGGATTTCTTTGCCTTTTTGATGATGGTTCACTAATATTATTTGTCTGGTTCTGTATGTTAACTGTACCATGGTAAGTTTGACTAAACAAACCAGCATCAAAAGAAGAACCAGCACCACCTGCAGCAGAGGTGGTTGGTGCAGTAGTTACCTTCTTTGAAACAGGTGTCGATGGTGTTGTAGAGGTTGATGGTGCAACGACAGTTGTAGCTTTAGCAGCAGAACTTGATGGTGCAACATAGGTTGATGGTGCAGTACCTTTTGCCTTCCTTTTCATTCCAGCAGCAGATGTATCTAACTTTAGAGGCAGAGGTTGAAGGTGCAACATTTCCATTTGACTTCCTTTTCGATCCAGCAGCGCATGTAGATTTAGGGATAGAGATTGAAGGTGCAGCAGTATCAGTTCCATTTGCCTTCCTTTTAGAACCAGCAGCAGATGTAGATCCATCAACAATAGCAGAGGTTGATGTAGCTCTATCAGCAGCAACACTTTTGCTTGAAGATGCAGTTGCTGATGCAGATTTTGATGCAGATTTCTTCCTGATCTTCTTTGTATCTATAGTGCCCACAACAATAGTATCTCCATCAACAAGAATCTCTGTTCTCACTTTTTTCTTCTTTGGATTAGATCCAACAGGCCCACCCTGGCATGATCTGCTGTTGTGATCATCACCACCGCATGTACTACAATGCCTAGGTTTGGTTTTTTTATTCTTCTCCATCCAAGATTTCTTCCTTCTAACACAAGGTCTACCAGGATCTCTTAATCTAATTGGAGCAACCAGATCCACCTTAGACTATACAAGATGAAGAAAGGGATTATGTTCAGTATACTTTATATACTTAGATCTAGAAAGAAAGCAAACAAAATTATAAAGAAAAAGTACAAACAAGATAATGTTATTTAAAAAAAAGATTCTCAAAACAAGCAATAAAGGTCACCTTGCTTTCCCACTCATCAATGTCTCCTAGTGGAGTTATTGACCAAGAGTAGGTGGTCATATACATGTCCACAGTATAATACTTACTACGGTACCTGCAAACATAAATAACCCATTCATTGATTACTGCAACCTATAATACACACCACTCATTCATTGAAACTCTACATTCTATAAATTGTAGGGATTACTATTGTGAAAGATTACTCACATTGCCCAATTGGGATTGAATCTATGCAAAACACAGGTATCATGCACACATGGAAATTGTATTAGTTGCCATTGTCTGCAAGTGCAAGTTTTTTTCTTCAATTTGAACAGTAAAGACCTTCTTTGTGATTTGATTAGTCACCTCATATGTCTTCATCTCTTCTGCAGGGTCAACATCAAAGTTTTCTCTAAGGGACTCCATCACCTCAATGAGATCTTTGGCAGCAGGTACCAAATCACCAGATTGCCATGTTTGAGCTAGTTTTCTTCTCTTGTAATACTATCCATTAACCAACTGTGTGTACATGGTGACCAACTTGATGATAGGTTTGTTTCTCATTTTTTTACACATGTTGTTAAAGCTTTCTGAAAAATAGCTATTTATATGTTCACAAGCAACATCATGTGGGAACCATGACCTTGCCCAGTGTTTTGGGTCTAAATCCATCAAATACTCATGTGCATCACTATTAAGTTCTAGCATTTCATCCATATGTACCTAAAAAATATGTAATAGGTGTAGTAAATTACTACTGGCAATTACCACAAAAAAGTACAACAAATTTACAAACAGTACGTACCTTCCAGTGACTCTGCTTATAGGCTTTTGCAGCCTTCTATAGAAGGGTTGTCAGTTTTTTCCCCTTGTATCCATTGTTCTGGAAATTCTGATATAGATGTCTGCAAAAAAGGTAACAAACGGTTATCCAAATACTACAAAATAAAATTGTTGTGGTACAAATAATAAACAAATAAAAGGTAGAGGAAGTTGTATTACCTAAAGCAAAACCTATGATTTGCCAGTGGAAATAACTCAGCCACTGCCTCGGTAAGACCCTTTTGTCTGTCAAAGATAAATGTCAATCCACACTGATCTGGTATTTTTGTCTTCAATTCTTTCAAGAAAATGTACCAATTAGCCTTTGTCTCTGCCGCACCAACACCCATAGCAATTGGGTATATGCTATTTTCACCATCTAAACCTGTAGCAGCCATCATTACACCACCTAATTTACCTATCAAGTGCATTGCATCAAGCCCTATAACCAACCTACAACCATTTGAGAATCCTTTAAGTTTTGCACTGTATGATATAAATAAACTCTCAAATCTATCAACATCACCATCTCTGGCATAAGTGAAGTGGCCAATGCTTCCAGGGTTCAAAGTTGTAGCAGCAGTACAAAGTTGTGGAACTTTGGTGAAACTTTCCTCAAAAGTGCCATTTAACTTGCCTAGGACCAGATTCTGCTTACACAAAAAATTTGAATTTTCACTTAAATTAGGCATGTGAATTTCATATACAAAGAACCAATAAAGTAAACAAGAAATAAACTACAGAAGAAATAATGTTAAAAATGTCATACCCTTGCATCATTTGCAACCCAATAAGGTATGTCAACCTTTAATTGGGGCCAAATGATTTTTTTTCTTGATTTTTCTACCCTTCTTCAAAGAACTAGAAGCAGTCATTTTCTTCAACAAGTAATCTGCTACAAATCTAGAATTACATTTTGGGTTTTTATCAGCACCAGTCCTCTTACATTTGTGTTCTAAGTTGCAACTCCTGACAGTTACAGTCTTACAATTAGGAAGTGCTCTTGCACTCACATTCCATTCACAGTCATTGATGTGTCTAAACTTGCAAACAACATAGCATCTTTCTTTGTCTGTCTTCTTAATTTCATACTGCATATTCCCTTAGATGTTTCTTGAAAGCAACTATGTCTGGAAATGCCATTTTAGTACACAGCACACCAGGTTCAGGGTCATGTGCTTCTTCATTCTCCATTGTCAGAGTTTGTTTCCCAATATAGGCACCATAGTCTTTTTCCTATTCTTCATCTTCCTCTTGATCCATCTCATACTGATGACCATCAGCACTTCCCAATATAGCCATCATAGCCAAATTCTCATTACCATCCCCATTACTATTAGATAAATTCTCATCACCAGCCCCATCACTATCATGCAAAATCTCATCACCAGAACCATCCAAATTCCATTCCACATCACCAACTCCATCCCTAACATCTTCATTATTAAAAAACTTGGACAAAAATTCTTCATAATTGGCCCTATCAACAACATCTTCGTCTTCGTCTTCATCGTCCTCATCATCTTCACTAAGATTATAATGAAATTCTGGCCTATCATCTGGATGACACTGATCTTCCGCCTCATTCTGCATATTCACCGGGTCTTCACTAATATTAGCATCTTCAATAATTGAACAATGTGTAACAGCATCATCCCAGAACTCTGTTTCTTGCTGATCATGTATATTGTTCGCGACACTAGCTTGTGTTGTAATAACTTCAGGCACATCCCCATCTTCATTACCAAAGTTCAATCTAGTTGGTCTGAACTCTATCTTCTGTTGCTGCTTTGTAGACAATTTCTCACCTAGTTCAGCTAGTCTTGGACTCTTCCTAATATTAAGATTCTTACTAGCCCTTTTTTTTTTGGAGGAGTACTATGTAGACTAGACAAACCACTACCACTGCCACTGTGTGCACCACCAACTGAACTATATACCTTATCAGTGCCACAACCAAATGGTACATCACCATCAACCATAAACACTTTAAAATAAACAAATCCATTTTTATATGGGACAACATTATTCCACATTTTAATAAAGTCATTTTCCTTTTCACACATAAAATTCTCTTTATCAAACAATATAAGGTTAAACTTTTCTTCCATACCCATCATGATCATCCTATCCTTCACCATTTTTATAAACCCAATACCACTATACCAGCAACAACATCTAGAAAATACATAGGTGTAAACTTATTGTTCCCATTGCTCACAGTAACTCTAAAGTTCCTATCCATATTACCCTGATATACATACATACAAGTAAAAATCAATATATGCATGTCAAAATCACAAATTTAATTCCAATTACAGAAATAATATAAAAGAAACAAACCCTAATTACAATTTCAAACCCTAAAAATTATAATTTCAAATTCAGTGACAGAAATAAACCCTACATTTGGATAGTAAAGAAACCCTAAATGTTAATTTTACAATCACGAATTCCCAATTTCAATGGCGATTTCAATTAAACTCTAAGAACCCTAATTTTATGTAAACCCTAAAATTAAAATTTCTTCCAAATGAAAAGTAACACAACACATCATGTAACTCAAGAAAAAAAAACAATTGGGTAATACTGCTAACTTACTTGTTTCGACGATCGAATCAACCCCAATCGTCTTCTTCTTCAACTTTTCTCGTCTGCAACTATCTCTTAAACATTTTCTTGAGCTTCGAATCACTGAAACAATAAAGGGATCGATTCTTAATCATGAATAATTCATATAAACATTATCATCTATCTGAAATCATCATCGTACCTGATTTCCCCCCCCTTCTTTCTCTTCTCACGTCTATTTCTTTTTCTTCAGATCCAGAAATGAAAATGAAGTTTGTTCGACCAAATGGTGAACTTAGGGCATACCTCCCACGTATGGTTACTCACGTGTGGTGGCCGACACAACTAACCGTCAAGTGGGCGACACATCTCACCGTCAGATTCACGTGTAGACTTAGTATCTTAGTGGGTCAGGGTATTTCTGTCTTTTTTTGGCACGTGAGAATTCGCACATGTGGAGTTAACAGCAAAATCTAACAGTGGGGCAGTTTTCCAATTTCTTTTAAGGTTGGGGCAGTTTTCCAAGATTGATGTCCAAGTTGGGGCAGTTTTCCAATTTTCCCTAGTTAATTCCTTATTTTTAGACTTCATTATTTATGAGAAGGTTTACTTGGGAGACGGGGGAGTCTTATGAAGCTTAAGTGGCTAGTCAATTGTTTTGCCAGGAAGCATCATGGACAGTAATATAGTGTGGAAGATGAGAAACCAAAGAAATCAACCAAAACTTGCTCAGATTGGGGGGACGTCAAGCCCAATCTCATACTCCTATATAACAGATGATGTACATGTGATATATTCCTGCAAATCAAAGATTTAACCAAATACAGGTTGCCAGAGTTGAATGCTAGAAGAAAAACAACAACAACAACAAAATAATAATAATAATCGTGCCCTACGCTGTAATTTCCATCCACCCCTGGTTCTTCCATGGGTTACTGAGGATCCTGCCCATCTTCACGTTCTTTCGACGACATCGAAACGATGCTGTTTGCGTGAGGAATTACGTTTATAACGTGGCAGCCCATAGCAGAGCCATCGAAAAGTTTGTTCAAAGTTGAAGTTTTAAAGTCATAATAATAGAGAGAATTAAATCCCTTACGCAAAAGAACTCCATCTTTCCTAGTAATTGCTAAGAGCTCAAAGTACATCCGATCTTTCCAGTAAGGCTCTTCCCACTCTATACTGAACTCCTTGATCCAATGCCACGAATTCTTGTCGCCATAGCCTGCTTTCATATGGCAACCATCAGTGGTGTTAGTATTATTTCTCTTGTATGCCCAAATATCCGTACAATAAGGTTTATCATAGGTTGTATACACCAAATACAGATCATTCCCTCCCAGCAATTTGGGCCAACGTTGGTATTTAACATCTTTAAAGCGTGGCAATGGGATTATCTGGAACTTTTCATCTTCCAAATCAAACGCTATGACCGCATAATCCTCGATCGTATAATTCCCGTGCTGCTTGTACCTGTTACGGTGCAGCCAATGAAGAGCTCCATTTGCATAGATACCTTCTGGATCCACTGGGGACATATTGATGTATCCTTTGGTTCTCCACTCATCACCACCGCCGACAGTATAAACTTGGACACGGTACCTATAACTTGACTTAAATTGGTAGTCCATTCTGACAATCTTGTACTTGTTTGTTGAATGACAATAACCAAACCCACATGATGCAATAGAGCTATTAGGTTTATGAACATAAGAAGCTTCTCCAGTGAATGGATTGCAAATTAAGAAAGGTTCTCCGGTATGATACTCACGTTGTCTTTCGAAACAAACTAAGCCATTGCATGAGCCGATCATGCCATCCATGTACTCGTACCCCCGGATAACTTCGTCACCATGCAGCTTCGCAAGACTATCATAAGAGTTATTGTAGTTTGTTATCTTCCCCCGAATATCATCAAACTGATCACCATAAATAAGTTTGTTTTTCTTTCTGTCATGTGAGTATGAGGCAGCTAAAAGCAAACCTACCTTATCAGTCTTAACACGGAGGAGAATTCTCCATGTTTTGCATACGCGCTTGGCTTGTAAAGCTGTCTCCAATGGTAATCGCAAAAGTATGTTCTCCAGCATATCTGTGTGAAGGTTCTCCATAATGTTGCTGTTGGTATATAATTTCGTCTCTTGAGAATAAATTACCTCAACTCAGACATAAACCAGCGTCTTCCTTTATATATAGGCTCCATTTGGCCGAAATCCACACTAACAAGGATTCCCATGCACACTAGTTAGGAATTCGAAACATTGCCTTTTTCCTTTTTATTTCCAAGGAAATATATATACATTGCATGGATGGACAACGGGCAACAAACTACACCTTCAGTAGTCCGACTCCCTTCAGGATTATAAAGGCATCACAGCCAGAACGCAAAAACTTCTCACGCCCCTCTTCTTCCCTTTCCTCTGCACGTACCACGTTAACCTCATATAACCCTACAGGTTATTTTCTTTTGATCAGTTGAAGTAAAATGCAAACTAAAGCGAAAATCCCATTTTATGGAAGCTATACGGATTCAGATCCTGTAACGGTTGCAGTACCAGGCATAGACAGGTTAAAGAAGGAAAACTGTGATCTTTATTATTATAGACACAAGTGGTCGCCACCAACAGGAAGCTTCTCTATTTGAAGAAATGCGTCAACTTGCTGAGGCAACGAAACCAGATCTTGTTGTTTTTGTAATGGATATTAGTATTGGTCAAGCTGCAGTTGCGGCCAGAAAGAGTCCTGTCATATTTCTGGGGACTGGAGAGCACGTGCACGAGTTTGAAGTTTTCGATGTTGAGCCATTTGTCATCACCTTAACGATAAAACATGGTGTAGACACAAGCTTCGACTTAAAGCTGTGGGAATCACCACCCTACAGTGGAGTCATCTTCATTTTTATGATCATTGTTATGTGTTAAAAGTTCTGTGTTCTTATCTTTGCCGAGGAAAAGAAATTGAACTTGGATATGTTTCCTTTTGATCAAAAGGTATGCGAGACTGGTCTGGCTTTGTGAGGAAAATCCATGAGGCTATGCCTGTGGAGTGTGGAGGAACAGCATGAAACGTCACACAAATTGTCTGAAGGAAACTCTTTACATTGCGAATGATGTATGAGCAGTACTATCTCGACATGCTAGCCAGGTCTACAATTCATTCATTCTTTGTCTTTCAACAATAATCTTTGGCAGTCCTCTTGGGTGGTTTTCCTCATAAATGCATACGTTGTTTGTACCCTTATATTTTACACCAAAAATGGGCTCATTTAGGCCTAATAGATCCTCTTATTAGCCAAATATGGCTAACTAGGCCATAGAAGCACTCTATGAACAAGCCCATGTACAAATATCCAAGTCTAAGCAAAGAGTAGCCACATCACTATTGCTGCGTCAGCAGGGTGGGCCAATCAGAGGGCGCCACATCAGCAGAAAATTACAGTCAGCAGGTTATATTCGCTGATGTCAGCAGTTACAAACGGCGTTAGCATATTTCGTTGGAAAAGACAAATATTCTGTTAGGGTTAGTAACGCCGTCGGAATATTCCGTTAAAAGGTAACAACGTCAGCATATACCATTAACATCTAACGCCGTTAATTACCTAGCAAATCAGGGCAGTCCGTGACAACGCCGTTAACAGCGTCAGCATGATGTCATAAACCAGCATCAACATGACGTCATAAACCAGTATCAGCATGACTACAGCAGATCAGATCATCATCTCGCTCCGCCGACGATTCTGAAGAGAAGAGTGGCCGGCGGCATTCCCCGGCGGCGGTGTCTGGCGGCGATGTCCGGAGGCTGGACTGATTTCTGTCCAGTAACAGGAGAGATTCTTCTTGTGTTTCTCGGAGTAACATAATTTTGTGGTCCGTGGATTTTTCCACCCTGCATCTTTGTACTGCTGGATATTTACACCCCACTAAGCCAAGCCGAGTTGGCTCAACCAACTGAGTCACCAGCCGAGCCGAGCTGCTAGCTTGAAAGATTAATCATCTCCAATTCAGTTGGCTATGCGATGTTTCCGCCCCACATCTTGGGCTAAGCAAATTACACTATTTTTTGGGCTTGGTCTCTTACACCCATTTTTGCTTGGCTAGTTTCATAACCTAGAGGAATGTTCCAGAAGGTTCTATAATGTATTCTTGAATATGCCAGGAGGCATGCAAGGAAAATTAATACAATTTATGTTGAGGAAGAATGCAGGGAAAATTAATACAATTTATGTGTAATGTGTATAACATATTCATATGTATTGTGTATATATTTACATGATCTGCTTGTACTTGCCAACGATAATATGGTATTTTTTGTGTGTGCAGGTCTCATATGGTGGATCTAGAGAGAAAAACTTGTACTTTCCAACGATGGCGCGTTTATGGTTTTCCATGCTCGCACGCTACTGCAGCTATTACTAAATCTGGAGGAAGAATGCTTGATTACGTCGAGGATTACTTCAAAGTTACCACTTCCCGTCACCTATATTCAATAGCTATTAGACCCGTTCCTAACTACGACAGGTATGTGTCTTTAATCAGTACATTTTGATATTGTTTTTTGAGGAACAATATACCGTGCACATATATGATATGTAGTTATGATACTGTATTTTTTTCTCTCAGGCCTGATGAGTATCATGTAGAAGATACTGTTCTCCCACCAGAAGTAATTAGGGCTCCACCAGGAAGGAAGAAGGGGAAACGTATTAAATCAGCTCATGAGACTAGTAGAAAATCTGTCAAATGTTCAAACTGTAATTTGAAGACTCATCACAACAAGGCAACATGCAGTCTTATCTGTCAGTATGAACTTTCTGAAGAATGATTTTTGTGTCAGGTATGTGTTGCAGTCAGATACATATTAAAGATATGTCTTGGGGTAGGATGATACAATACAATCAATTTTTAACTAATTAGTGTTCTGATTTCTCCTTTTCTTTTATCAAAGGCTTGAACGTACAACAGAATGTGATACCGATGACGTCGCTATTATTCTTTAGTCCACAATTCTTTCCTCTAGACCTTGTTCTATTCTACTGTTTTCTTTTTAATATGTCACTATTGTCAGTACCAACTGAAAATATTACAGTTTTTGTTGTTTCTTAGAACATCTTTTGGTTTTTGAAACATTATAAGTCTATCAAAAATGTAGTTATATTGATCTTTCGACATAATGAAATATGTTGCTAAGTCTATCAAAATGACAGTATCTATTACATGTCAGTATTCTAGTGTAAGCATCTTCCACTACATACTGATATGTAGTAGTTGTAGTGTAACAATATTGAGGTTGTAACAAGAAAACAATCAAATTTGTACTGGTTTGTGGTGTAACCATATTCCACTAAGATTATTTAGAATATATCATAATTACAATTGCATAAGATCAGTTTAAACCTTTGTGATTTCAATCAGATCAGTACATATTAAAGAATACAATCACTACTTACTGATATGTACTGGTTGTGGAGTAACCATGTTCCACTACATACTTATAGTTGCATCACTTAAAGCAAATATGAACTTGTAGTTTCAAACAGGTTAGTACATATTAAAGAATAGAATCAGTACTTACTGATATGTACTGGTTGTGTAGTAACCATCTTGCATTACATACTGACAGTTGCATCACTTAAAGCAAATTTAAACTTGTGGTTTCAATCAGGTTAGTACATATTAAAGAATAGAATCAGTACGTACTAATATGTACTGGTCACCATCTTCACGGGGGTCGAGGGGGCAGCACCCCCTCGTATAAATATCATAAAATCACTAATAATTTAGACTATACAACAAAGTAACACAATTAAAATATCACTACATTAAAGTTAACCCAAGTTTTTGAACATTCTTGAACATTCTTAAAGATAAAGAAAAAATAACTAATAAAAGGAAAAGCTATATTTAAGATATGTTTTAAAAATAACTAGCAGTTGCATCACTTAAACATTCAGACTAGTTTTAGCATTTTAAGACTCTACATGTGTCTGTCCCCAACTGATTTCTGGTGGAGATGCAGTCAGCAATTTGTATGCTAAAGCGACCCTTTTGTTTCGAATCTTCATTTGCACTTGATCATCATCTCCCAAAGGTACTCCCACATATTTGGCTTTTGACTTCATCTTCATAAAATACATCACAAATAACAGGAAGTCTGGTGCTTTCCCTTGTTGAGGTGCTTCACATTCATTGAGTACTACATTCTTCAATGTTTCTTTATTGTTCTCCACCAAGTACAAGTTGATAGGTTTGTACATGAAATCTGCCATTTTTTTGGTGTTTGGATAACATATTCCTCCCCATTCATCCTTAGAAGAATTGTAGTGGTTGAACACCTTTTTGTCGCAGTCATACTCAAGTAGTGTCTTTTTCTGCAAGAAAAGCAGAGTCTTGATACTTTGATCCATCTCCAATATTGGTTTGTAAACAGATTCTTGTGCTCCTCCTGTGAGCTTATCTGGGAACTTAACATTGTACTGAAAACATGGATGTAGTTGAATTGTTATATCTAATTATGTTTATGCAATATCGATATGTAGTGTACCTACCCCTACATGCTTTTTTAATTTTGAATATGTGCAACGTAAGATAACCACTTACCCAAGCGGACGGATCCAGATGCAAGAAAAGCAAGTATTTTTCGTCTATTTCGTGCATCGCCTGCTCTTTTCGAAACTTGTTGTTAAGCTTGTGTTGTGCGTAGTTGAGAAGATCTTGCTCTAACAAATCGTTATGTACCAAGTCATCAACTGTACTTCTCCACTTACACAAATACCACCTTCTCCTTGAAAACCCTAACTACCTCCAAGTTTTATTTAATAAAAAAAAAAGGAAAAAAAAGAGAGTTTATTTTATTTATTTTTAGTTTGTATTAGGATTCCTTTATAAAATTTTCTTTTTTCTTTTGCACTTTCATTTTGGACTTTGGACTTGGACATTCTATTTTTTATTTTTATTTTTAAACCCTACGGAAGGGTAATTAAATATCTTGTTTGCGAACGGTGATTAAAATATCACCTCATTTCCCGTTCGTTCATGCCATAGTGGATGCGAAACACTAATCCCTTGTTATAAATTATGTTTATTCTAAGTGGATCATGTTTTGTTTGCTAGAAATCGGTAGGTTTGCACATGCTTGATGTTAATTTTGTCTTTTAATATGTGCAAGAAGAGTTAATTGAAATACAAGAATCTTCTTGAATTTGAAAAGCAAGTATCCTTATTCTTTGATCCATCTCCAATATTGTCTTGACACTTGCTCCATGCATTTCAAGAAAATGTATTGTACGAAGAGAACAACCCATATTCTCGGACACACCCAACCCGGGGTGGAGAAATCACCCTCTTTTAAATGGTCGGAGCTCAAATAATATAACTCGGTAACATTGTACCGAAAACATGGATGGGTCAAATTTGTGAAGCATTGAATGAAAGAGACAAAGGAAAACTTCTAATCGATATCTAATTAATAATCAAGGCAATGTAGGTCATTGGTACACCTATTGTTGAAAACAAATGCGAGCAACATAAGAATTCCCATAATTTTGAATATGTGCTTCTTGCGGACGGATCCAAAGCGCTTCATGCTAACCACGCCACCTAAGTTTAAAGACCCGGGTCGCAAAATAGGTGACCATATTTCCATCTCCAAACCACGTGGTGTTGTTTTTGATTAGCTTTCTGTGGACTTCATCGTTTTAGTTTGTTGTCATTTGGTAATATGGCAAATCAATGTTATGTATGAAATCCATGATTGAAAGTTTGATTCATTGACTTCTTGTTTGAATAATTTCACCTTATGTTTGATGATGAATACATAAGTGAAGTGAATACAAACACCACTATGGACACTTCTAAGTGGAAAGCTAGAGTGGAACTTCTCTTGGAATCCAAGTGCGTCTCCAAGAAATTGAGCTCTTAAATATGTTTTTGGGAAAATAACATTTCATACGAGATACAAAACAGGAAATAAAACTTTTAGAAGTGCTTAAGGAGCATAAAGAAGCATTAGGATGGACCATCTCGGACTTTAAAGGCATAAGCTGTTATATAAGCCTTGAGGACAATGCCAAACCATCTAGGAGATGCAAGGCGTCTCAATCCTAACATGAAAGAGGTTGTTAAGAGTGAGATGCTTCTTGATGCGGGTATCTAATCATACTCAAGTAGTGTCTAATAAAGATTCTGATGGCACATTGGTACAAGAATCTTCTTGATACTTTGATCCATCTCCAATATTGGTTTGTAAACAGATTCTTGTGCTCCTCCTGTGAGCTTATCTGGGAACTTAACATTGTACTGAAAACATGGATGTAGTTGAATTGTTATATCTAATTATGTTTATGCAATATCGATATGTAGTGTACCTACCCCTACATGCTTTTTTAATTTTGAATATGTGCAACGTAAGATAACCACTTACCCAAGCGGACGGATCCAGATGCAAGAAAAGCAAGTATTTTTCGTCTATTTCGTGCATCATTGGTATGTATTAAGTATCTTGTATCTTGTTCTTGAAAGTTTAGAATTGTTTAAAGATATAATTTAATCAAGTTTGTCAACATTTGCTTCTTTTCGAAACTTGTTGTTAAGCTTGTGTTGTGCATAGTTGAGAAGATCTTGCTCTAACAAATCGTTATGTACCAAGTCATCAACTGTACTTCCACTTACACAAATACCACCTTCTCCTGTTCTCCAAGAAATTGAGCTGGAAAATAACGACGTAAAGGTTAGTATTCTTGTGTAACAGAACATACTGATATGTATTTCTCAGTATTATACAAATATAGGTATGTATATCAAAAGTAAATATACAAATCAAAAGTACATATCAATATAAGAGTGTCAATTGAGAACTCACCTAAGAAGTTTTGCTTTATTGAAGTATGTGGATATGGTACTCTTTTGCTCCTCCTTCATGTCATTATAGAATGGTGATTTAGTCAGTTTCCGGAAATTTTTGCGTCGCAATTAAACTTTTGGTTTTTTTATGGTATTGCTTCTGTTTCTCCAACTTTCGGCGCCTTAGGTTCTTTAAATGAGGTAGAGAATTCACTTCCACTTGCGTAAATAACATCTTTCTTTTTTGCAGGATTGGCACGAGTAACCGGTCTGGCAGGTGTAGTTGGTTCACTGCAACTTTTTTTGATGGGCGGTGAGATGGTCTTTTTGTTCACTGCTACCCTTTTTTGTTTCCGGCTTGGAGTAGTTGGTTCCTGCATTTTTTATCAACATATAAAATATGTAATGTACAAAATAATAGCTACAGATTAACATTTTCAGTACACAATGTTAACAATACTACATATCAATATGTAATGGTAGATATTGATATGCAATGGTAGATACCCTTACAATAATGTAAGTATATTCCACTACATATTGATATGTAACAAACATTAAAGCAAAATAATATGCATAAATTAAGGTTTAGAACATATCATTCACCTGTGACGGAACCTCACAAACTTCTTGTGATGGAACATCGAAAACATCTTGTGATGGAACATCAAAAACGTCTTGCGATGAAACTTCCAAAGTATCCAGTGAAATTTTTGGTGGGATATTTTCTTGCTTCTTAGATGCAACTTCACCTGGATCATTCGGTTCACTGGGTTGCTGCTTAGCTGCAACTTCACCTGCATCGTTCAGTTCATTGGGTTCTTAGTGCTCAGTTGTATCTTTTGGAATTTCTACAGGTTGCAAATCTCTTCCAAATAATTTTTGAAATTGTTCACGTATATCAATACCAAAAAGGCCACAGTTTTGAACAACATCACTATCTGGAACGAGGTTTGCATACTCGTCGACATAAATTCCAATGCTTGAGGTTGCCATGTCTAAATAATCTCTAATAGAGTTGGTCGATGTGCTCCAAACTAGACATCTCACTAAACAAAGGTACATCCATGAGAGAAAAATCTCCCGCCGCTGATGCAACGTCATACTCTTCATATTTCTGAGACATAACCTCAACTTTATCATTTGTTTGTTGTAGACTAGTAAGCAACTCCTTCACTGCTACCTGCTTAACTTCGAGTGGATTAGTCTGCAAAAGAAGCAATTAAAACTATCAACATAAATCTACTTACATATGTATAGCAATCTGGAACAGTATATATTGATATAAAATGGTAGATACCCCTACAACAATGTAACTATCTACCACTACATATTGATTTGTAACAATACATATCAATATGTAATGGTAGATACCACTACCACAATGTAAGTATCTACCACTACATATTGATATGCAACAACACATATTTGATATGTAATGGTAGATATTGGTATGTAACAGTACATATTGCTATGTAACAGTACATAGCAATATATAATAGTACAACAAACATAAAAAGTGAACATCAAAGAAAAAGAATACCATCAGTACTTACTGATTTACCATCTTCACGGGGGTCGAGGGGGCAGCGCCACTACATATTGATTTGTAATTAACAGTACATATCAATATGTAATGGTAGATACCACTACCACAATGTAAGTATCTACCACTACATATTGATATGAAACAGTACATATTTGATATGTAATGGTAGATATTGATATGTAACGGTACATACTGCTATGTAACAGTACAACAAACATAAAAAGTGAACATTAAAGCAAAATAATATAATCAGTACTTACTGATTTACCATATTCACGGGGGTCGAAGGGGAAGCGCCCCCTCGTATCAACAACACAAAATCACTAATTAAGTTAGACTACACAACAATAAACACTTAGGATGGATACTACTTACTGGTGTATTGTCTCTGCTATTTTTCTCTTCTATCGCTTTAACTTTTTGCTCCAAATCAGATTTATCCCATCTTCTAACCTCAGAATGATGAACTTCAACATCATGTAACTTCAATACTGCGGGTGTTGTTGACAATTCAACTTCAGTGGTTGCATTGACATTTGCTTGTTCTTTCGGTGCTGACAAAATATCTTCAGAGGCGGCATTAACAACTTCAGAGGAGGCATTAACAACTTCTTTTAGAGAAACTTGCACTTCGACGTCAACTGTTATGTCCACATCCAAATCTTCATTGGGGTTGCTTTGAGTATGTGTACATCCCAAGCTAACATAATCTTCTAGGATGCCTTCTCTCTGCAAAGGGAAAGATTTCGAGTAAATTTCTTCCATCATCAGCACAAGATTTTAAGCGTCAACCATTGCGCCCTCTTGTTGCATTGTCTTCACTTTAGTCCATTTGGAAGATATTGTACTCCTTAATTCATCGTATCTTGTCTTCCAATCGTCTCCCCCCAAAACTGAGTCATCCTTTCCCTTCTCTTATTCCATTGGACTTGCATTTTATTCTTCTTTCTGTTCTTCCGATTCAAAATTGGCATCTTCTTCCTCTTCCGAATCACTATTTTCTTCCTCTTTAATCCTTCGTGAGATACGATTAAGAATTTGTCTTTCTTCGTGTGTGATTTCATCTTTGAAATCAACAGAGAACTGGTGCAAATCAAAGATATAAGAAGCAAATACATATTAGATATCCTAATAAATACATACTGGCACAACATATTGATATGTATTCAATGCAAATTAGTACATACTGGCAAAAATAACTACATACTGACACAACATATTGATATGTATTCAATGCAAATTAGTACATACTGGCAAAAATAACTACATGTAATAATCAATATGTATTATTTTTTTTAACAAAATATGTATTGCAAAGTTTACCTCATACTCGGAAAGATCAATATCCTTTAGGAACTCAGTGCATACCTTTGTATGATTCCATTTATCCACTCTTGGCACATACAATCCCTCAGGGTCTGTCACTACAGGCTATGGCTGCACCAAATGGGTATGCTCCGCAAACCATGGCTGCAAGTAATGATATGCACTGTTAGATATTCACTATCAAAATGTAGAAAACCATGAAAAACTAAAGAGTTTAAAAGCAGATAAAATATTACCAGCAAATAAACAACACAACCATTAGTGCTCTCTATGTTATGCACGTGTTCATTCAGCTCTCGCTCTAAATTAGCATGAATTAGATCAGGCCAAGAAATATTCTTGGTCTTCTCAAGACCAAGAACGAAACCTATATATTTTTCAGTCAAGGCATTTGCATCCTTTGTTGTGAAAAATAATGAAGTGCACATAAATAGGCAGATAAGCCTAACAAGATCTTCCGCATCTTCCTCAGATTCTTCAGAATATTTATCTGGTTGATCACGCTCGCCTTCCTTGGCATTTTCATCTTTATCAGACTTCTTTCTTAGATTGATTGGTGTTCTTGTTAGGATCTTCAAGATTTCCTTCACAATCATTGGCCTAGTCACTTTTTCACCAGGTTTTAGATCAGATGGAAACACCCTCTTGAAGATGTCAGTTTCATGCCAACCCTTATTTTTGTTGAGCATTGTAAGCCTATAATCATGATATTCCCTACCTGCAATTCTTGGCATCCCATAAACAAGCTCCATCTCTTCTAGTGTGGATACCAGCTCATGTGGTGAGCCGTGCATCTCAAAGCAAAATGTGAGGTTGTTTGGATCTTCACCGCTCACGTAACAATGTATCATTTTGGTGAGTGCCTCTTTAATCTTCAACCAATGTTGTAACTCAAAACTTGTGTGCCAGAACATTAGGAAAGGGTTACCATATGATGCTTCAGATATCAGGCGTAGCTGCAACCTACTCAACTTAAGTTTTTGAACCTTATTAATAGTGTGCACAAGCCCCTGAAACCGGCTCGATATAAACTTCTTGGTTTTGCAGCTCCTTTCTTACGCTTACTACCACCTACACCATATCAAATAATGTAAAACCATTACACAACATATCAAAGATACCATATCAATATGTAGTTAATGTATCTACCATGTACATGATACAACTACATGCTGATTTACCACTACATACTGGTATTCATCACTACATACTGATAATTATAATAACTACATACTTGTATTCATAACTACATACCAGATACCACTACATACTGGTATTGCAGATACCACTACATACTACATATCAGATACCACTACATACTGGTATTGGTGACAGAAAAGGTGACAGATCTCTACTGGTACACCTACATCATTAGTGTAGTGATATAAGATCTTACATGTCAGTATCTACCACCAGTGGTGTCGTATTACATACTGATATTAAATGTCATTATTATTAACAGTACATATCAATATGTAGTGGTATCTACCACTACAAGAATATAAGGATCTACCTCTACATATTGATATGCAATAGTACCACTCTGTATCAAAACACTACATACCTTCTTTCAGGGGTACATTTTCTCCCCCCCCTTTTTGCTTTCCCCTTTGCTTTTGGTGAAGGAGTAGTAGCTCTCATGACAAGTGCCTTGTCCCCCTTTCCTTGCGGTGAAGGAGTAGAAGCCTTTGTCGCCTTTTTTGCTTTTCCTTTAGTAGTTGCCGCTGCTGCTTTTCTTTTTCTTTTTTCTTTAGGAGTAGCTGCTGCTTTTTTTCTTTTGGTTTTTCCTGTTGTAAACCAAAAACAACATCAAACAAATATCCCCACATATTGATATGTATTGTCCAACAATATCAAAATATAAAAGGTTTTTATATCAGTTTTTCTACATGCGAATCTACCAACACTATATAATGGTATTTTTAACCTAACAACACTACATATTCTAAACACTACTTATTCTAACCTAACAACACTACATGCTGGTATTATAGCAAACGTATGAACAAAAGCAATCTACCAACACTACATACTGGAAAAACTAACAACACTACATATTTTGACACTGCATACTGGTATTGTTAATCTACCAACACTACATACTGGTATTATAGCAGACGTATCAACAAAAGTAACCCAAAAGTAACACTACAGACTTGTATATGTATTCAACAAATTTACAGGTATGACTAAAAATGGAACACATTAGTATGTACTTGAACATATTAGTATGTACTTGAACATGCAGTGTCAAATTGCTTACACAACAGATGAAACACATACATATCAATATGTATTGATTCTATTGAGCATAGAAATCAAAAAGAAAATCGACAACAACTTACCTATTTTATGATCGACATGTTCCTTCCTCTTTGTTGGTGAAGGAGCAACATCTTTACTCTTACTTCTTGTTATTGGTGAAGGAGTGGGAGCAGGGTGTTTTCTTTGGGGTTTGCTATTGGTGAATCATCATCGTTTTTTTTTCTTCTCTTTGATGGAGAAGGGTTTTCTTCTACGATTTCTTCTGTAATTGTCCTCTTAATTGTTCTATTCAATCCCATTTTCTCTCTTCAATTGAATGCGATGAAATTAGGTCTGAAACTTATGTAAATTAGGTTTTCTGAAAATTAGGGTTTCTTCAATTGAATGTGATGCAACTGAAAACTGTTGATGTTAGTTTTTTCGATTTCGAATTCGAAAATTAGGTTTTAGTGTGTTGATTTCTTCTTTCGTTTTTCAGTTTTTCTGCAACTGTGGAAGAAGAGAAAGAAGTGAGAAGAAGAAATTTAAAACTGAAAAGAAGATGAAACTGACATAAACGTGTGTACGGGGTATAGAGGTAATTTCGATTGCTTTTAAACTTTTTTGGACTAGAGGATAAATGTTATATCCCGCTGGACTACACACTAAACCCGGGTCGGGTTTCTGGACTAAACATGAATTTTCTCTTGTTTGTACCCTTATTTTTTACACCAAAAATGGGCTCATTTAGGCCTAATAGATCCTCTTATTAGCCGAATATGGCTAACTAGGCCATACAAGCACTCTATGAACAAGCCCATGTACAAATATCCAAGTCTAAGCAAAGAGTAGCCATATCACTATTGCTGCGTCAGCATGGTGGGCCAATCAGAGGGCACCACATCATCAAAAAATTACAGTCTTTAGCATATTTCGTTGATGTCAGCAGTTATATTCGCTGATGTCAGCAGTTACAAACGGCGTTAGCATATTTCGTTGGAAAATACAAATATTCCGTTAGGGTTAGTAACGCCGTCAGAATGTTCTCGGAATATTCCGTTAACAGGTAATAGCGTCAGCATATACCGGTAACATCTAACTCCGTTAATTACCTAGAAAATCAGGGAAGTCTGTGGTAACGCCGTTAAATGTATCAGCATGATGTCATAAACCATCATCAACATGACGTCATAAACCAGCATCAACATGACTACGACAGATCAGATCCGCCATCTGCTCCGGATCCATCGTCTTCTCCGGCGATGGTTGCAGCAGCAGGTGGCCGATGGCATTCCCCGGAAGCGATGTCCGGAGGCTGGACTGATTTCCGTCCGGCAACAGGAGCGATTCTTCTTTTGGTTCTCGGAGTAACATAATTCTGTGGTCCCTGGATTTTTCCACCCTGCATCTTTGTACTGCTGAATATTTATACCCCACTGATCCAAGCCGAGTTGGCTCAACCAACTGAGTCACCAGCCGAGCCGAGCTGCTAGCTTGAAGGATTAATCATCGCCAATTCAGTTGTCTATGCGATGTTTCCGCCCCACATCCTGGGCTAAGCAAATTACACTATTTTTTGGGCTTGGTCTCTTACACCCATTTTTGCTTGGCTAGTTTCATAACCTAGAGGAATGTTCCAGAAGGTTCCATAATGTATTCCGGAATATGCCAGGAGGCATGCAAGGAAAATTAATAAAATTTATGTTGAGGAGGAATACATGGAAAAAGAATTCAATTTATACCAAGAGGCATGTAGGGAAAGTTAAGGCAATTGGTGTTGACCTCGAAATTAGAGAAGACCAAAATTTGCGAGATATATGTAGATGGGATTACAACCCTGAGAGGTAAGCAATTTTATCCACACAAACTCCTGTGAAAAACTCTAGCTAACTTAAGCATCAGAGGGTTTTTTGCAGGTACCCCCCATTCACTATTCACGTGGAGAAAAAGGCAATGTTTCGATCTTCAACTAATCATCATCAGATTCGTGTTTGGGGTAGAAATATTTTACCATCCAAACATTAGCGCCGACCAAGGGGAATCGAGAAAAGATAATCGTGTTTTCCCAAATCGAGTTATGGCAGTAGTCAAACAAACTGCGCAAAGGGTCGATTCTATTAGCAATTCTCGACAACGCAAGAAACGTGAAGCTGAAGGGCACGAGATTGAGGTTCAGTCAGCACCAATAATACCCACTGGAAACAGACAGGGTCAAGATCGTGCTCTTGACAGAGCCCTAGATCATGGTCGATATCGAGATTGTGCTTGTGACAGAACCCTAGATCGTAGTCGAGATCGAGATCGTTTTCAAGACAGAACCCCAAATCTGAATAATCGAAGAATCGAAAAACAACCAATGATCGAATACGAAGGAATCGATGTTAACTCCATGCCTGATGGAGAAAACCCACGAGATCGATTAAACATGGGGCATATATTTAGCAGCCCGTCAAGAAGGAATGACGGTCGATAGGACCTGCGAGATGGACGAACCGCGACTCCTAGTACAGAGGAAGAACTGTTGCACTATCAGCTGAACGAGGTGGAGAAAGCGAACGCTCTCCTGAGATTAGAGCGTGAGAACCAGTCTCAACCAAAGACTAGTCACTACACCAAATTCCAAGATTAGTAATAGAAATTTGTAACGGCTTTCTGGCCATTACGAAATTTCCGTTACAAATGGCCGTTACAAAAAATTCGTAACAGGCAGAGACCGTTATAAATTTTTTAAAAATTAGTAATAGTGGAAAGCCGTTACGAAGTTTTTTATAGGCGTGCCAGCCACACGCTTCGTTACACATGGGTCGTAATACCTGGAGTCCGTGAGTGTGCCATTCACACGCATACCATTGTGTTTCCACCCAAGAGTAGTAACATTAGAGGATATTTTCCCCCATGTGTGTGCGATTCACATGCGTGATTTTTGTATACCCTGTTGAAACCAGATCGAGAATTTCATTTTTCGTTTCTTCTTTTTTTCTCTCCTGCTCTCAGCCTCTCTTCTCTTCCTCTCAGCCGATAAAACCAGATCGAGTTTCTGCTCTCAGCATATCTTTTCTTCCTCTCAGCCGATAAAACCAGATCGAGTGTGATGAATCAGTTTTGATTCAGTTTCTTCATCATCTATATTAGTATTTTAGGGTTTCAAAAATCGATTTTAGGGTTTTAGTATGTATTATGATTCATTTTTTCGATTTTAGTTTGTTCGTCGGAGTTCGAACTTGGAAGAACTGACCTTTACTCTCAAATGATATGAGAAAGTATCTGTTCTAGTTTGTTTAATTTAGGTATCTATTTTGATTTATTTTTCGCAAGATTTAGGTATTTGTTTTAGTGTTTCTAAATGATAATTGAATTAGGGTTTCTTGTTCAATCGATTATGAGATTTTTGTTTCTGATCTAGGGGTTTTTATTCAGATTTATTTCATATGCAGATTGAAATAGAGTTAATAAGCTGACTAAGAAGCTACAAGGGGTTGGGATTGCTTCTGGTAGTGTTGATGGTGTTGTTCTAACTTCTAAAGGTAATTTTGATGTTTTGCGTTATTGGTTTTTTGTTTGATTTTGATATTGATTGGATTTGATTGGTTTTATTATTGGGGGTTTATAGTAGAAGGGAGTTCAACAGGTACAGAAGAAGTAAAAAGGCTTCCTGGTGGAAAGATTAAGAAGGTAATTTATTTTTATTTTTGAAATTTCAATATGATTAATACACTAGAGGACATGTTCTGTGATGGTTTGGTTTGTGGTTGAGGTTGTACTTGCTGCAAACCAGAGTTGGAGGAGATACAACTATGATTGAGATAATTGTTATTAGTAATTAAAGCTAGAATATTTGAGCTAATGGGTCGGCATGGTTGTTTGCAGTTAAAGTTAAGAAGTAAAAGGAATGGTTAATTCTATGTCTATTCTGCAGTTGGAAGGGATTGATTGAGTCTGAAATCAGGTGATACTGAGATTAACAAAAGGAGAAGATTGATGGTAATGGAAGATAGAGTGTATGGATGCTTAGGATGAATGTGTTGCTTTTGAAATAAGCTGCAGAGATGATGTTGCTGCTAAGGAAGTGATACCTTGAGTTGAGTTGTATTTGAAGCTGAAATAATGCCGCAATGCGAGTTGTAGCTGTTGCAGAAGCTACTGAAAAAGCTGAAATATGCCATGGTACTGTGAGGTGTGACTGGTATTTCAAAATCTCCCTGGTATTAGATGATGATTGAGTTATCGAAGTTTGGTTTGGAGTTGTATATATTCAGAGCGGAAAATTTCTATATTGTCCCACATTTTCTTAATGTACCACCCTAAGAAAAGTCACCTATTGAATCCACTAAATGTACAAATTTAGGTCAATTTTATGGTGAAACCATTAGAACACACTCAGTCATCACTATTTGTTCACGACTTTTTGTTGCACTTGCCGCACATCCATAGTGAAACTCGTAGCCGACATGAATCAAGAAGGTAGTATGAATTCTAAACTAGGATGACTCCATTTTGCTAGACCGTTCTTGTCATTTTCATCTTTTCAAGTCACAACTTTGGTAGTTATCCACTAAACCTATAATTGAAGTGTTAAAATAACGTCTCTTGCTTAGCATAGTATTGATTATAGCATATTTATATTAAAACATAATCCATACTGGGTTCGTATTTCATTGTTTCACTTTTTAGTATACATATTATGCTTAATGCTTTAATTCGTAATCTCCAAGTTTATGTTGTATTGTTGTGGATGGCAGATATGCAAGCACTCTTGACAACAAACGAGTTGATCTTTTTGATGGGCCAGGTGGTGGAGAAGGATATGGCGAGGAGAATGTTTTGTTGGCCTCAAGTAAGCATATATGCGATATTTTTATTTTATGTTGCTAATGAAATTGTACTAATATTTTGTTTATCAAATGGAGTTTCATGGAATCCATCTATACCTTATTAATATGGTGTATGTTTCACTAGCCTCTAGCTTAGAATTCATAGAGCATGGACCATCATATAGATTTAATTTTGATTTTACATCTTATTGAAAATATGATCATTTATCTTGGGGTTGATAATTCTAGTTTAAGAGTTTAATAACGCAGATTAGAGTTTTTGAAACTTATGAGTTTTTGCAGATATGAGCAATCAACAGCTGATTGACAATGCTCACCGGGCGATGGATGATACTGATCAAGCAATTGAGATTTGAGAGGTCAAAAAAAGTAAGTTTCTTTCCATGCGAAAACAGTTATCAGTGTTTTTTTTTTGTTTCCAGAAGAAACTCGGCCCAAATATATTTTTTCTGGAGTTGCATCAAAACTACACTATGGCAGACTCCTACCCCCATATTAAAAACATGAGTCTCATATTCAAAACCTTATTACTCTATTAAAGCTTGAAGAAATATGATTATTCTTGCTTGAAGAAAGATTTGAACCTTGATTTTACTCACAAAAATCAAATTTTCCATCATATCATGATAATGGACCTGAGTTGCTTCTAGTATCTATGAACATGTATGTGTTACTGAGCTAGTTTTACACATATTCATGCTTTCTTACTGTTGGGTTTAGGTTGTTGAAGACACATGCAGTTAATGTTGGAGCTGAAACTGCAGCAGGTTTAAAGGCACAGGTAAGGTGGTTTCACAAATCAAACGGAGTCATGTTATGGTTTCCCATGTGATATGGTTCAATTCAATTTCCCTTTTTCAATTTTTGTGTTGAAGGTGCGGATATGTAATATATATATATGTTATATCTGCAGAATGGATTCAATTGGTGCCAAGTATGTTGAAATCCCTTTATCCCCGTATATTGAAGCTACAATTTCTGTAATTTTCTTTAACACTTTTCTGTTTTGGGCATTACTTAGATGCTTTAGTTGGTTGATTCAATTTCCTTTCGGGGTTTTGCCTTGAAGTTTAGTGAGATTCTTAAATACATCCATGGGTATTCAACAATGTTACTGAAATTATGGATGATGGTTCCACACAGGTATGCAGAAATCATTCAGTTTTATGAATTTGTCTGCAGAAATCATTCAGTTTTGATGGTCTGGATGGCAAAGGTATAACTTCTTTGAACGTGGACATTTCTTTTATGAATTTGTCTTCAGTAGAAGTAGATAATTGTTAAATTTCGTAGGTTATTATTTTATTTTTAGTTTTAGTTTTCTTTGGTTTCTAATGTTTTTGAATTGTTATATCTTTGTAGGAGTATATTGTGGTTCTTATTTTTAATGGAAAACACCAGCATCAAGCCAGGGATGATTTGGAGGCGTTTCTCTGCGAAAAGAGTAGTGAATTTGTGTCCTGGTATTACATTGTTCCTCCAATTTGTTTCAGTAATAAATTAATTTTACAAAACCTGGTGGGGTTTGATACATATTTGTTCTTCGTTATTGATTTGGTGTAGTCATTGTTTGTGGTATGATGTTTTCGGTTGGTTTCATACAGGCTTTGTTAATATTCTTTGTTGACCTTTTTTTTTTCTTAGCGTGATCATGCTTATAACTATTGTTGATAGTGCTTTTGAAGAAAAAATTAACAACCCATTGATGAAACCAAGTTTAATAGTTGATATTTCGTGGTTATGTGCAGGATATTTTTTTGTCCATATGCACCCAACTGAGACGCGAAAAGTAGTGGAACGGTGTGTAAATTACATTATATACAAGGTAATCTTGTTAAGTTGATTAGTTTTGGGTTCTCAGGCAAGCCATTGTGTTATGATTTATATTGTCTTTGTTTTTCTTAATCTTGTTATGGGGCATTGTTATTGGTAGTTCTTAGTAACATATGATATTCTCAATTATGTGTTAATTCTAATTGAGTTGCTCTTTATTAGGCTTTGAGATTGTGTAGGCAATGACAACCTCTACCATGCATAACCATGGGCTGAACTTTGGGATAAATACATATCCTATGTTTTTACTTGGTTTTTTTTTTGTTGCTGCTGTTAACTTGTTGGTTTGGCTAACAAAGTGTTTGTGGACTGTTTTTCATTGACCTTTTTAACTGATATAATTTGCAATCCCTGGCACCAGTTGGACATAACTTTGTTCTCTTTTCTGAATTGTCTTAGGTACCAACTTACTTCTTCTAGGTGTTGAGACGTATTGTTGGACAAGGCGAAGTGCTCCAGATTTGCTAGAGAAACATTACACAGGAGAAGGCAGAGACTGTTATGTGAGTTCTGTTTTTGCTAGTTTTATCTTATATGATCTTAAGTTGCAAACAAATGTTGTATGAGCTTTAAGCTGCACATGACTTGGGCAATCTTTTAAGTTTCTAAGCAGATGTTGTATTCCCTCAAAACTCAGGAATTCTCTCAAGTTGTTGAAAGAACAGAACAAGCTATTATTGTTTGTTAAATGTATAATAGAATTTGTATGGATTGAATGACATACTTGTACAGGTAATTATTTTGGAATTCCGACATATTTCCGGCGAAAATGAACTGCCAGTCATATTGACCTGGTCAAAATTAGTCAGTATTGACCAATTTTGACCAGGTCAATGTTGACTGGCAGTAATTTTTTTGTTGTTACAAAAAAATTCGTAATGGCTTTAAGTTGTTTCAACTTTCCACGTAGTAATGGCTCTTGCCTGTTACTAACCTTCCACGTAGTAACGACTCTAAGATGTTACGACGTCCTTGTTACGAAAAAATTAGTAACGGCCTTGAGCTGTTACCACATGGAGGGTTCGTAACGGACCTCACCTGTTACTAAGGGCCGTTACAACCAAATTCGTAACGGCTACATTGCCATTACAAAAATAATATAACGCCCCATTTTGTAACAGTCAACAGCCGTTACAACCCATTTTAGTAACAGCTCAGGTATGTAACTAATCCAGGAATTTGGTGTAGTGAGTAATATGAATAACCAGAAGGGTCGATCTATATGGGAGCGCCTTAGAAGTCAAGTTAGACCATAAGGTACAGACCAAAATAGAGAAGTAATCGATCTTGATAGACCAGAGAGAAATCTGTTGGTCACTGGAGATCTACCTAAACTAAGGCGTGTACGACCCAGGCGAGCGGGGACCCGGCTAGCTACAACTCAGCAGAGTATGGCCAGAACTACCACCCGTTCAAAACATCTCAGGAATGATGAAGATGTGGATCGAGATCGGCACGATGAGAGAGAATTTTCACACTATTACTATGCTCATTCGGAGCAAGGCAGAGATTGAAGAGGGTTCACTGGACCCCAAAGGACAAGAATAAGATCTAAAGTTCATATTCTAGAGGACCAAGACTATGAGAAGGAAGATAGTTCCTCTGATGGCGACGTAGACGCAATAATAAATGCTCGCCTTTGCAAGATGATCGATAAAGTAATATCGGAAAAGCGCTCCAGAAAGGAAAGGATAGACAGGGTGTATCGAGCTGCATGGGCTCCTTTCAAGATGAATATCAGAGAATTCCGGCCGCCAATGAATTTTCAAGTTCCCAAGCTTCTAGAATTCGATGAGAAAACAAATGATCCAGATTAGCATGCATGTTTTACACTATGAAACTTCCATGACCATGTGGCATTACAATGATGAGTTGATGTGCAAGATGTTTCCACAGTCACTGACTGGAGGAGCAATAACGTGGTTCAATCAGCTCCCGGCACAGTCGATCGGGACTTACCATAAGTTGATTGACGAATTATGCTCTAACTACAAATACAATAGACGTGATCAGAAGGGATGCCACGCATTGTTCCTTCTGAAAATTCGGAAGGAGGAAAACATCAGACAGTTTACTCGTCTCTTCAAGCAAGATTTGGCCGATGTGGAAGGAGCCAGAGATCAAGTCGTCATCGCGGCATATAAACAGGCATACCAGTATGATCAGAGAGGTGTGTACAGTTCCTTGGTAAAGAGACCACCAAATACTCTGGAAAAACTATATGATCGATCAGATGAATACGCTCGAGTTGAGGATGACTCCAAAGCTCAAGAGATGAGAGATGTTAACAGATCATCCAATCATCTAAATGATGGGAAGAAAGACAAGTCGAAGAATCATTTGAGTGGACATCATAACGATCGAGGTGAAGTTCGAGAGAAAAGCCATGGGGAACGAATGGAAACTGGATATCAGAAACATCATGATATGAAGCTGACACCATTGAACATACGGCTTATAGAGATGTTTGAGAAAATAAGGAAGGATTTGATCCCCCCACGGCCTTTGCCAGCGGAGACACGTGATAAAATCAAATACTGCAATTATCATAAAGATATTGGTCACAAGACCGAGAATTGTCGCTCCTTAAATATCGAAGTCTAGCGAATGATAGACGCTGGAAAGTTACAAGAGTACGTGAAAAAGGATTTTAGGAAAGGTTCGGGACAATTTGGCACATCACATGTGATTAATGTCAGTCATGCCAGGATCCATTTAATGACCAGACGAGCATCAGAAGATGAGACCATGAGAAATCTCAAGCAATTAAAGGAATGGTATGTGACAAATCACATCGATTTTGTCAGTGGAAATTGAGAAGAAATTGTAGAGCTTGGATGCACAAAGATCAAGTTCTCTGAGGCAGACATGATAGGTATACATGCTCCCCACAATGATGCTATCGTTATAAAAACTTGGATTTGCATGTTCCGTGTACACCATATTCTAGTTGATACGGGAAGCTCAGTGAGCGTGCTGTTTTCAGGAGCATATTCCTGTATGAATCTCTTAGACGACTTGATCGAGGTGGACAAAAATCCAATTATCGGCTTCAGTAGCGAAGTTACAAAGGCAATTGGGAAAATAAAGATGCCTATAACAGTGGCTGACAAGTCCGTTCTAGGCAATTTCCTGTTGCTTGAATGTCGAGCTCCCTATAATGTGATTGTAAGACGATACTGGCTGCATGCGATCGGTGCAGTCATATCCTCGTATCATCAATGTCCGAAGTTTATCATACCTGAAGGGGTCGTGAAGGTTAGAAGCGACCATAGATGGCCGCCCACAAGTGTCACGAGAATGTTATAGATGAATACAGGAAATCAGAAGTTAGCGGGAACTAAATCCTACGAGTTGAACAAAAATAGCAATTACAAAATCCTCTCCATCCAGAATCATATGTGGGAGAGGACGCGGCTGAACCCCCAACAGTCGAGAAACTGATCGAGGTCCAGATTGGGGATGAAAAGTACAAAACCACGTTCGTAGGGGCAGATTTACCCGCACACGAACGTGATGGTTTGATTACATTGTTAAGGGAAAATGTTGACGTTTTCGCTTGGAGTTTTGCTAAAATGCCTGGGATAGATCCGAACGTGGCCTCCCACAGGCTAAATATCGATGATAAGTTCCATCCAGTTCGTCAGAAAATTAGGAATATGGCACAAAGAAAAAAAAATGGAGTTGGTGAAAAAATCGAGAAGTTGTTGGAAGCAGGCTTTATTCGTCCAGTATAGTATCCTCGATGGCTGTCCAATATCTTTCTGGTTCCAAAGAAGAATGGTAAAATTTGTGTCTGTATCGATTTTAATGATTTGAATAAAGCATGTCCAAGTGATCCGTACCCACTTCCACAGATAAGAGATTTGGTGGATGCAACCTCAAGGTACGGGAGACTATCATTCATGGACGGTTTTTCGGGGTATAACCAAATACCTTTGTTCGAGGAAGATTAAGAGCATACTGCCTTTCTGACTGATAGAGGAGTTTACTGCTATACTGTAATGATGTTCGGGCTAAAGAACACATGGGAGACCTACCAACATTTGGTAGACCATATGTTCAAAGATTTGATTGGGAATACGATGGAAGTATATATCGAAGATATGGTAGCGAAATCTAAGAAAAAGGAGTCGCATTTTCTCGATCTGCAGAAGACGTTCGATATCTTGAGGCGATATCGTATAAAGCTCAATCCAGCAAAATGTTCATTCGGGCTATCCTCGGGAAAGTTCCTTGGATACTTGATGATGCACAGAGGAATCGAGGCGAATCCGAAGAAAATCAGATCCATCAGAGAGATGACATCCCTAAGAACGAAGAAGGAGGTCCAAAAATTAGCAAGACAATTAGAAGCTTTAAATTGTTTCATTTCACGCTCGTCGGATCGATTCAAACCATTCTTTGACGTTTTGAAGAAAGTATTTAATTTTGGTTGGACGGATGAGTGCGAAAGAGCTTTCAATGAAATCAAACAATATTTGTCAACACCCCCAATATTGGTGAGTCAAAAGATTGGGCAACCTGTCGTTGTTTATATGGATGGAAGGGCAAATGCTGTAAGCGCAGTGCTGCTTGTTACTGATCCACATGACAAGCTTGTTTACTTCGTCAGTAAATCTTTAACAGGGGCGGAAACACGGTACAAAAAAATTGAAAATATAACAATTTCATTGTTGCATGCATTTCCAAGGAAGACAGATCGTAGTCTACTCTGAATATCCGCTGAAGAGAATCCTGGAACGTGCTGATGATTCCAGCCGACTAGCCATATGGTTTAATTTTCTGGGGGCGTATGAAATCAAGTACGAAACAAGAACAACAGAGAAGGGACTCGCTCCGGCTGCAATGTTAGCAGATTTTCCTGTGGCAACATAGAAACGGTCACCGGAGAAGAAGAGGAGTTGTTGAACAGACCCATAGAGTCAACCTCTAATTAGAAAGGGGGCGAGTCTACAATGGAGGTTGATACACCTGAGCCACTATGGACTGTGTTTACTAATGGTTCATCAAATGTTAGTGGAGCTGGAGTTGGATGTGTCATCCTTACTCCCGAAGGTTCAAGGATCGAGAAATAAACCATATTAGGCTTCCGAGCATCAAACAATGAAGATGAATATGAAGCAGCAATTATCGGTTTAAAATCTGTCAAAAAGTAAGATGCGAAGAACGTGAAGCTGGTAACTGATTATATGCTAGTATTTAACCAGTTTCTGGGGACCTACAGAACCAGGGAAGAGAGGATGGCCCTATATTTAGATCGTATGAGAGAGATGGTAAATGAATTCGACCAATTCTCTATTGGTCAGTGACCACGATTGGAAAAAAGGCACGTAGACGCTTTAGCATATCTGTCTTCCGCAGTCGAAACTGTTACCACCCGTTTTGTTATAGTGGATTTCCAAGAGTTACCTAGCATCTCCGACAACCATTTTGTTCTGGAACTCGAAAACTCTAGTGGGGGCGGCAAGAGGGTAACTACGTCAGCATAAGAACATATCGAAAATATTAACAGCAATATATATGTTGACTGTACAGTGATACACGATTCAGGAAATCCTACTGAAAACGCTTCAGGCTTGCGTTAACCTTATATTCGTATTTGACAACCAGTGAACTCCCAGAAGATGAGCAACTCGCTTCAAAATTAAAAAAGGATGCATGGAGATATTCAATGATCGGGGAATAGTTATACCTCAAACCTGTAGCTTTGGAGCCATTTTTGTGATGCATATCAGCCGAGGAAGGACAATAGATATTGGCAGAGGCTCATGAAGGAATATGTGGCAACCATTCTGGAGGGCGCAGTTTCGCGCACATGATACTTACCCAGGGGTACTTCTGGACATACATGCAGAAAGATGCTAAAGAATACGCGCAGAAATGTGTGTCATGCCAAGAGCACGCTCCAATTCCTAGAAGTCCCGCCAACTAATTGCATCCAGTTTTTAGTCCATGGTCGTTCGATAAGTGGGGACTAGACATTTTTGGACCACTCCCCAGAGCTCTTGTAGGAGTGAAATATGTACTGGCTGCAACTTATTATTTTACAAAATGTGTTGAGGCAGTGGCATTGGTACATGTTACCAAATACGATGTAAAAAGGTTCATTTGGGAGAACATCGTCTGCAAATTTGGAATCCCACACGAGTTGGTGCAAGACAAATGGAAAGTTCGATTTTGGAGTGATCAAAGAATTCTGCGAGAAACTGAACATTCGCCACAACTTTTCTGCTCCGTATTATGCTCAAAGCAATGGGCAGGCAGAAATAACAAATCGTGTTATTATGGACAATCTCAAGAAAGGGCTAGAAAAGGCGAAGGGAAACACTAGTACAAAAATGGCCTTTAGGAACGCCAAATATAAATTTCACTGTCACGCATTTTTGGTTTTGGCGTGTCTATATGGTATACTTCTACCTTATAGACACGCAATGTTCAATGGCCGTGTTCATATAAGTGCTTTCAGCCACAACACGGCTACTAGCGTGTCAAAATTTTAACCGTTTAGTCACGTTAACTTCAAATTTTTGATTGCGCGTGTTTATAGGCCAGTCTATGGCCACATTAGGTATTGGGCGTGTTTATAGACCAGTTTATGGCCACATTAGGGAGTTGTGGCGTGTCCAAAAGGTTAGTCACGCCATTTAAGGTGTGGTTTTAAAGTTGGTTCATTAGACACGCCAGTATATGCGTGTCCATTGTGTACGATTGATTGACATGCCAAATTCAAAGTGTGGCCAAAAAGTTCTACTTTCGACACGCCGGTATATGTGTGTCCATAGTGTAAGATTTATAGACACGCCAGTATGTGTCCATAGTGTAGGATATATAGACACACCAAATTAAAAGTGTGGCCAAAAAGTTCTTCTTTGGACACACTAGTATATGTGTGTCCATAGTGTGCGTTCTATAGACACGCCGTTTTTATAGCGTGGCTAAAAAGTTTGTTTTGAAAAAATTAATAAAAATATTTCGCCCATAGTCGAACGCATGACCTCGAAGGAATTAGATAACGTACCAATCCACCAAGATTCCCATCTTTAGATGTTTATGATTAGTGTTTTGAAAATACTAGACTGGTTGAACTACTCAACATTTAAATAAACACGCCAAGTTGAAAGTATGGCCAAAAAGTACACCCAAAATCCTCAAGACTAATTCCCTAGCTTTCTCTAGAATAGATTCTGACTTGCATGTTCTGCTAGTTATTGGGTTCTCCAAAACTATTTTTGCAAATCTTCTAAACACCTATAATCAAAATTTCTTTGGTAATCCGTTGCATTGGAATGCTATAAATAACTTGGGAGTCTAAAATTTGGATTCTAAAAGATCATACTCCTGGACTATGTGTGCTATCAAAATTTCCTCTCAGCTACCACACTGCATTTCTGGTAAGATTTTTCATTGCTCTCCCAAGCATTCCTGTACTAATATGTTATTCTATCTCTATAACTTCAAAGTTGCCTATGCTACCAGTTGGAGTAGTTCATATGAATGCCCAAATAAAACTATTAACCCCATAAAAAATTTTCAAATCTTCATGATAACGAGAAAATTTCCAAAGGTGTCTAGTTTTCTTTAGTTATTCCCAAAAATGTTATAAATTACCAAAAATGTTTGAATGTGTACCCATTGCTTGATATTGTGTACACATTATACCTTTTTCGGATTTTTTTAAAAACTAGACATTTTTAGTAAATAACATTCTGTAGAAAACACTTTTGGGCATAACCCCCTTTCAAATTCCCTATGCTATTTACTATAGTCACCATATCAAGCTCAAAACCAAAATTAAACACAACAGCCATTCAACCAAGAATAATACAATAACTCAGAACCATATATACGTTCAATTGAACATCATTGTCTTTAAAACCAACACTATCAAATCCAAAATCATTGTCTTTAAAACCAACACTATCAAATCCAAAATCAGCACCACTAGCATTAACTGTTTATCCATGAGAAACATATGCAATATTCAGCAAAAAAACATTTACAGGAATACTTACTTTACCATCTGGAAGGGGATGGTTGAATACTGGTCAAGCTCCTGGTGAAACCCCAGCGGTCCCCACACCACTTCCAGTAACCTTCTTGTTAGCTCCACTCCTTTCTGGTGCATCCCTCCTCCTTGGCACATAATAGTTTCCCCTAGGAGGAGGCATAGGCACTACTACATCCTCAGGAATCTCATTAGAATCAGTTATCTCCCCTGGTCCGAAGATTGCAATATCGTAAGCATCCTCTGCCAACTGTCGCATCACTGGTGCAAGCATGAAGATATTGGGGAGACCATGAGTGTCATTCTCCCGAATCTTATATTTGCATGCAACTGAAACTGGTGCAGAATAGAACCCCTGTGTAGCACCACCACAAACCACCTGCTCCTCCCCTACAAGCACCATACCTTCATTAATCACAAACCGGCCTTTGTCATGATGAATGGCATACACCACCCACCCTTCATCAGCCCCTTGGAGTTGAGGAAGTTGAGGATCCAACGCATAAGCACTGGCACTATCATGCATAACAACCCTATCCTCTTTGAATTCTCCAACACCTCCAGTACCAACTTGTAATATGTTTGTCTTTGGTTCCTCACTACTACTACTTCTTATCTCTACTACCTTTCAAATTGGAGAAATAAGGGAATCCCAATCAATAACACCATCACAGTTACTAATAAAGCCAATTACAACTATGAAATTCACTTTCAACACCTTTTTTTTTTATAAAGAGAAAATTTTATAGAAATTAGCCAGGATTGTGATCTTTTGCCAGAAGCTCACAAAAGACTTGGTTAATATTGTTCAACAGATAATATTGGCATTGATGTCTGACTGACATGTTTGGAAATAACGTCTGCCACTTGATTATCATTACGGCTTACATGAATAAACTCACAAACCAAAAAACTATAGATTAAGTGTTTTATATCCTTTATTAACTTTCAACACCTTGAACCCAACAATTCTTCCATGATTATCAAAAATCAATACTTGGTTTTCTTGCATATTCATCTTAGACTTCTTTTCCTCTGGTCTACCCATGGATTCTTGATTTGTAGACATGGTTGGGCGATCATTCATATTTAGATATGTATTATAACCTCGCTTAGACATAACTTCAACAATTGGAAAACTGAAGGGATTTTTTGGAGATGGAATGTGGAAGTTATAGAGTTGGAAATTATAACTGATATCTCTTCCAAACAGGCCTTATGGACGAGAAGACCAATAGTTAACACATCTCACCCATCATTTTTCAATCTTCGAGATCAATTAGTTGAGATATCGTGGAGGCACATGCCTAATAAGTGCATGCAAAGACCTATTGAATGCCACCCCAACTTATTGGCTGTTCAGATGCGGCAGCAAACACTTGGCATCTATTTTGCAAGAGGACTCTCTATGCGGGCTACCCGTGACCCGAAGTCGAAACCCAGTACCGAACCGCAGCTGCCCTAAACTATTTTCGTCATAAATGGGCTTGAAGTGGCAAGTGGAATCCCAATTACCTTAAAACTTCTAGAATAAGATGTCATCCTTCTGAACAAGCCCATCCTTCTGAAAAAATTAATAAAAAGCTTTGGAACGCATGACCTCAAAGAAGTTAAGTAACGTATCAATCCACCAAGATGCCCATCTTTAGACGTGTCTATAGGGTGTTTTGAAAAAACTAAACTGGTTCAGCTACTCAACATTTTAATAAACACGCCAAATCAAAGTGTGGCATGTTATAATATGCATGGGATATGGTGGCTATCCACTTAGCACCATTAGTTACACCAAGCACCTTATTACACCAAGCACCTTGTATAAGCTACTTAAGCAATAGTAAGCTACTTTTTTGCATGAGATTAACACCTAAAGCTAGTGGGTGTTGAATTGCATGGTTTGCAAGCTATATGTGTTATTGCTACATAACATCCTACATGTAGTGTGACATGTAATACTAGGTGGTGAGCTAGACGGGCTTGGTGATTAATTCTTTTGTTAAAGTCCATATCAGGCTGCTTTTTTAGCTTCTCGACAGATAACTGATAATATGGTGATTCCTCATGAGATTGTTGATAGTATGAGAAGGTGTAAAGCAATAAAAAAAAAAACTCTTATGGCAATCAAGCTTGATATGTCTAAGGCTTTTGATAGGATTGAGTGGGATTTTTTGATTTTTGTGCTTAAAAAACTAGGGTTTAATAATGATTGGTGTAAAATGATTCATGATTGTGTGTCAACTATATCCATGTATGTGATTTTGAATGGCTCTCCATGTGAGATATTTTATCCTACTAGAGGTCTTAGACAGGGAGACCCTTTGTCTTCCTATTTATTCATTTACTTATATGGAAGCTTTGTCTAGGCTTATCCTTAGTGTTGAAAATAACAATGAAATCCAAGGTATTAAAGTTATGAAGAACAGTCCAATAATAAGCCATTTGTTTTTTGCTGACTACTACCTGATTTTTACTAGGGATAATACCAAATGTGCCAGGAATCTTGATACTATGCTTAGGGAATTCATTAAATATTCTGGACATTCAATTAATTTTGATAAGTCTGGAATGAATTTTAGTCCTAAAATGAATAGTGACATTAAAGTTCAGATTGTAAATATCTTAGGAATTAAGAGACTAGCTCTTCAGGACAAGTACCTTGGTGTCCTTTTGTTAATACATCGAAATAAGATGGAAACTTTTGACCATTGGGAAGGTAAGTTTTATGATATATTAGAAGCATGGAAGAGTAAGTATCTTAATCATCCTGCTAGGACTCTTATAACGCAATCTGTGCTGGGGTCTTTAGCGTCTCATCACTCAGCGGTCTTTCTCATGCCTAAGAGGCTTACTGATAGGTTAGATGTGGTATAGCGTAAATATTTATGGAACAAGAAGCAGAATAGCAGAGGTAGGATTCTGTTTCTATGACTAATCTTTTAGGGGGTTTAAATATTAAGAAAACTGCAGACCTGAATAAAGCTTTGCTTGTCAAGCTAGCATGGAGAATGTTGAATGAACTTGATGCTCCATGTGTTAGGATTTTAGGGGACAAGTATTTCCCTACAAGTAAGACTTTTCACACCATTAATGAACATGGATATTGGATTTGGAAGGGTATTTTTGAGGGTTTAGAGATAATTAAGGTTAATTATTGATGGGAAGTGGGAGATGGAAAGAGTATATCCATTTGGGATGATAAGTGGATACTAGATAAGTCTGTCTTAGTGTCGTCTAGGTTTAGGTCTCATGCTCTTAATACTGTTGACCAACTTATGTTACATGATTCGAAGCTTGGAATGTTGATCTTTTACAAACTCTTTTTGACAAAAATATTGTTGCTGGCATATGTAATGTGAGAATTCCTATTAGTGGTACTGACAGGTTGGTTGGACGTCATCTCATAATGGAGTTTTCAATGTGAAAACTGCATATATGACCTTCAGTAGTGGGGTTATAATGCTGATATTGTTGCAAATGAATTAAGCTTTCCATGGATTAGATTCTGGAAAGCAAATCTTCCACCAAAGATTCTACATTTTCTTTGGAAATGCATTCATAATTGTCTCCCTATGAATGAAAGGTTTTCTCGGCATGCACATAACATTAGCTCTTTATGTCCTTTATGTAACTCCAATGTGGAGTCTGTCGATCACTTGTTGATTGGGTGTCATGTTTCTAGGCAGATTTGGCAGGCTTTAGATCCTAATGTAGTTATCATATTGAATGGGCAGACATATAAGCAATGGATCTTGACTTGGTTTTCTGTTAACAACACACACAATGCCTTAATTGTCTTTTCAGGGTTCACGCTACAGAATATATGGAAGGTTAGATGTGCTTGTGTTTTAAAAAAAGTGCAATTGCAGGTTGATCCCATTGTAGGGGGAGTGAAGCTAGGAATACTTCAGTGGGTTAATAAGTTAAATATTGCTTGCCTGAATACTGTTAGGAGTAGGGATCCTGTTAGATGGGTTCCTCCACCCACTGATTTTCAATAAATTTTGATGCATCATTTTTAAAGGAGTGGTTTATGGTTAATTATGCTTGATGATGTAGGAAGTTGCCATGAGGAGGAGCAGGCTGAAGCTTTAGCGGCGATAAAGTGGGCCAAAAGAAGTTGCAGCTAGAAGGTGACTTTCTTAATGTAGTTTTAGCTATTAACGACAATACTGAAGCTGTGAAATGGAAGAATAATTCAATACTGAGTGGTGTTGTGTTCATGTTCCTAGAGACACAAACGATATAGCCAATGGTCTAGCAAAAAAGGCTAGAGTTAGTCCTATTTCATTATTTTGGGGTCCTGAATCCTCACCTATATGGTTGTCAACTCTCATTAGATAGAAATTGATCGTTGATATTTGATCATACAGTAGATTTTCATTTCCTATTAAAAAAAAAATCTATACAATTCAACCTTTCTTCCACTTAAGGAAGAAAAATTAAAAATAGTTACCGTAGTAACTGAAAAAGGAAAAATTACAACGCCCACCGTGGGGATCGAACCCACGACCACAAGGTTAAGAGCCTTGCGCTCTACCAACTGAGCTAGACGGGCTTGGTGATTAAAATCAGTCATTAATAAGTCATCAGCATTGTCTTCGAGCTTTTATAAAAAGGTATGGGAAAGCTGGCATTTGGTCAAGGATGAATATGACTCGAAGTCCAAACGAGGAGAAACCAAAGTTAAGTTTCCTTCGCTCTCACTCCCTCTAGAAATTCAACAATGAAGTTGATGAAACTCTTGAGATTATGGTTTATTGTTGCTTCAATCTCTGGGTTTGCTGCAATCTTCATCTACATCACGGGCTCTTCTTCCTCTTTCTGTAAGTCTCTATTTCCCCCCTTTTAAAACCATCTCAGATCTCTGTTCTACTTCACTGTAAAAACAAAGAATCTAAATTATTTCCAAAGATCTGATTTGTTGTCCTTTTGTACTCTGATTTGATATACAGATGATAAGATTAGTGTTTCTGAGGAGGATTTGAGTGCATTGGTAGAATTAAAGGATGGTTTTCAGAAGTGTGTGGTGAGTTTTTAGGGTTCACTTTAGAAGAACCCATTTATTCATTTTTTTTTTTTTTGTTGATCCAACTGAATTTGTTTCTCCATGTGCAGAGGGCAAATGGGTTAGGTCTACAAGCCTCCAGTGAAAGAGATTATTGTTTAGTTACACTAGATTTTCCTAAAGATACAATTCCTAAATGGGTTAGTTTTTCTCCTCTCAAATTATTAAAATTTTGTGATTTTTGTATTGTATTAGGACTCTGGAGGGTTTGGGGTTGGTGGGTAGGTGTTGAGGGGGAGAATCATGTTATGGGAGTGTTTTTTTTTTTTTTGGTGCCCGTGGATGATTAGGAGGTGGTGTTGTTGGTGCTGGAAGAGGTGGTGGACTAGGAGAGGGTGCTGGTGGAAGTAGATGCCTAGGTGGTGGAGCTGGGTAGCCGGAGGTCTTGTTGGTGGGCATGAATGTGGTAGATTTAGGTGTCGAACTGTGAAATGCCCTAGATAACCTTAATAATTTTCAAAGGAAATATTAGTGGATAAAGTTTAGATTGTTGGGATAGATTATCTATACAAGTAATTTGTAATAAGATCATCATATTCCTTGTTTAACAGTTCCACTTGAAATTCCAATATGTCAACAGAGGGATTCCAAAACAGGAAAACTTGAAGAGTTATCGTTTGAGTTTGATCTTTGTGAAGCCGTGGCTAAATGGGAACAGGTGAGATTGTTGTCTGTGTCTTATTTGAACTCATGAATGGAGTTTTTATATCTGCATCTACCAAGATGTTTGTCATGAGATTAAGAAATGGATGATTGGTAGTATTGATGGAGATTAGCAAATGATTTCATTGTTTGTGGTTGAAATTACTCAGGTACGGAATACCACCACTATACTGACTAAAGAGTTCATGGACTCTTTGCCAAAGGAACAGAGGAGAGAGTATGCATGGAAAAGAATTAATAAGGGCGAAGAGTAAGTTAATGGTAGATAAATTTTTGCTAATTGACATAATTTGTTCGCAAAATGCATGTCAAAATGATGATACTTCAAGTTTCTACTATCTGGAACCTCTATGACAATAATTATGTGAACCTTGTGAGAGTTTAAAACTATTAACACGTGATATATTTGAAAACCCATCTAAAGCAATTAGGTATAAACGTAATGACACTCATCTAGCATGTCTTTGTTTTGAAATTGCAGCCACCATTGCAAGAATATGACTCTCTGCATGGAGAAACTTGCTCTTGTACTTCCTGAAAGGCCACCATTTGTTCCACGTCAGATTGGTCGATGTGCTGTAATAGGCAATTCAGGAGATCTTTTGAAAACAAAGTTTGGGAAGGAGATAGATGGTTATGATGCTGTAATAAGAGAGAATGGTGCACCAATTCAGGTATTTCTATCTCTCTTAGATGAACTGGCACTTTATATATATATATTTATTTTTTTTCATTTAGCATCTTATTTTATTGTTTTCACGCTGCAGAACTATACAGAGTATGTGGGTACGAAGAGTACCTTTCGCCTTCTTAATCGAGGGTCTGCCAAAGCGCTCGATAAAGTTGTGGAATTATATGGTAGGAGCTTGACTCACTTCCTTTAGTGCTCGCCTAACTTCTGGAAGAAACATGCTAAAGGTTTTATATTCTACAGAGTCTGGGAGGGAGGTCTTGCTCGTTAAAACCACAATTCATGACATTATGAACAAGATGATTCGGGTGTGTATTTCATTCATCTCTTAGAGTTGCATCTTAACATAGCTTCATTGGTTTGTCCACAAGGATGTAATTTCTTGCAAAGTAATACCTTTACCAACGATCACCCATTTGTTTTTGGAAGTTCAATCACTTCTTTACTTATGGGCTTGGTTAGTAATTCTAGTCGAATTTGTCAAACATGTGCATCTTCATGATTACTTTATATGTTTTAGTTGAAGCAGAAGTGCAATTCCCATCATGAATAGGATATAGAGAATTCTAAGTCCTTCTGGTGAACTGTCAGCTGAGTTGTCATTTTAGAACTTCGTGATAAGTTTTTTTTTTTTTTCCTCGGATGATTATTTTAAACTAGGGAAAAAGTTGAAAATTATATACATCAAGGAAATTCTCCTGGTTAAAGATTTTGATAGTTTCTTATCTGCAGGAGATCCCAATAGACAATCCTGTGTATCTCTTGTTAGGAGCGTCATTTGGTTCAGCTGCAAAAGGAACAGGACTCAAGGCTCTGGAATTCGCATTATCTATTTGTGACTCTGTCGATATGTATGGTTTTACTGTTGACCCAGGTTATGAACAATGGTAAGACCCCCACCATAGCCAAAAAAGCTGATGTAGAACCTTAAATAATATTTCTTAGAGAAGGACATTTCCCTAGTTTTGCTTAAGCTTTTGATGCTAGTAGTAATAATTTGGATGATTGACAATTTTACATCCTTTCAGGACTAGATACTTCTCAGAATCGCGAAATGGGCATAGTCCTCTTCAGGGTAGAGCGTACTATCAGATGATGGAATGTTTAGGAGTAAGTACTAATAAACACTCCTTATTTCCATTCTAAAGTCTCTGGTAAAACTTTCTTAGTTTACCTTTACATGAATAGATTTCTCTCGCTTGTTCATTATTTCTTAATTTGACATCTGATCTAAACTTGTTTCCTTTTTCTCTGCAGCTTGTTAAGATTCATTCTCCAATGCGAGCAGATCCTAACCGTGAAGTGAAGTGGTTACCAAGCCAAAGTACAATCAATGCTGCAAGAATCGCTGCGGAGAAAGTCTTGAGGTAATTATCGAATTATCAAAAATAAATAAATAATAATAATCTGTCTTGTTTGTTGCAACCTAAACCATTGTAATGAAAGTGTAGTTAAATTTGAACAACAAGGACCTTTATTTTCTTCTGTCAATGTTTTCTCAGCGAGAATACTCGTTTTCTCTTCAAGCGAATAGACCAAGCGCAATCATGTTAGTAATTATTCATGTTCGGTTGGGGTTGATTGAACACCGTTAAATTACATCTATTTATGAAATTGGTACGTACTGAAGACTTTTTTCCTGCATGTTGAGCAGTAGGATAGGAGCAGGGAGTGATGACCCTCTGAGATCATGTTCAATCATCAACAAACAACACAAGGGCTTGATCATGTCGATTCCTGGTCTAAGAAAGGCTGCTAAAGAACACCTGAAGTACGTAAAAGGTGCAACCATGTACCCTATGGATAAGAGTCTTGGAGATGGGACACTCTGTACAGTTCCTTGAGAGGTTCAATTCGTCACTAAAGTTTATGATTCCCCAATATTGTAATACCCTACATTCTTCATACCAATTTTGTTGTGCTTGGTTTTACCCGAGTTAGTTAACTGGTTATGGCGGTATTCCATGTTTTATCTTGGTTTGGTTTCTCTATGCCATGTTACCTTGTATTATTAGTTCCTTTGCCTTAGCCAAGAGATGGAAAGACTTTAGAATGTCTGACATAGTGGGCAGTAGAGATTGGAGCTTGAGTTGGAGAAGGAAAACAAAAATCAGTGGGATCATCACACGAATTTGAGGTAGGGGTTTGCTAACTCATCTTCTTTGGAGGGGTTCATTCTATCCATTGCATAAAGTCTATGTTCTTGCTGTTTAATATTCAAACTCCTGATTTCAATGATTATAAATGAAGCTTCCATTCTCTTGTTTCTTTGACTGTTCGAATCAGCATGGAGATGATTGGGTATTGTGGGTTTTGATTATTATAAATGATTTTTAAACAAATGTGTTCTTCTATATCTTTTATGAACTTATTTAGTAGAACATGTCTTACTTTGGTTCAAATTGTGCTCTTTATCACTTTGTTTAGACACTATGTTTTAGCAATATGTATAGGCCTGGTTTCCTATGTTCTACCTCTTGTACATGCATCACTTCCCAGTATAAACCATTAACTTTCGAAATGGATTTACTCTTTTATGCATCGACAAGCATGTTGTAGTTTTGCTTGTTATGTTATGTCTGTAAGAATAAATTTGCTCATCAGCATTAGTACCAACTTTTGAAGCCCTTTAATTAACATCACCATATATGCTTGTCTAAATGCAGCATTGAGGTATTAAAGAACTGAAGAGGGTTGTTTTGAGCTTCAGATGCCCTATCAACGTAAATGGTCTTGGTAGGGAACTCGTCTACCTCATTGTATTGCCATGTGCATCAACTATAAAAAAGACGAGGTTGAGTGAAGCAGTTTGTAACTATTGGTAGTGCATTTATTCAGTTTGTAACATAGTAACAGAATGGATTATCTTATTGATTTAGCCGAAACATAGTCATCAGAAATTGTTATTTTCTTTCAATTTAGGGATACTTTCTCATATTGTTCTTTGAATTTCTTACCTTTGTTTGGAATAAAGAGAAAGAGATCTGAAAGTAAATGAAGACACGACCCTTAACCACTCGGATGATTTTTCTAACCATATTAAAATGCATGGATATATAGTCTAAATATACAAATTACACATGGAAAAGAGGGGCTTGTTTCGTGTACAACTTGCTCATGAAACAAACAAACGGAGGGAGTAATATATATGGCTATCATTGTTGCCTTAAATTGGGCATTGCAAATGTCAAAAACAGAAATGAAAGAGATTTCATCATTTTCCCACTCCTTGAAACGAGAATCATCACAAGAACCCGGAGAGAAAAAAACACATAAAAATGTCTTATTTTTCTTCAATGGAAAACAACAAATCTCAACAAAAACAATCTCTTATTCCAACTTTTCTTTACACCTTCAGCAAAATTCGTAACCAAGACCATGAATCCCATGGAGTGTGGAAGACGAAACTCAATTCCAATGTTGTTGCTGCTTCTCCAAATGAGAATGGCAAAAGAAAAATCGAGATGTATTCATCAACGTATTATGCTGCATGCACATTTGGTGGGATTGCTAGTTGTGGTCTTACTCATATGACGGTTACACCTTTAGATCTTGTCAAATGCAACATGCAGGTACGTACGAGGTATCAACAACATTTTGATCCCGTCTTTCTATTCCGCCAACGAATCGATCTAATGATTTGTTTGTTGGATTCGTCAGTGCATTGGCGATCTTTTGTTTGTTCATGCGCGTTTCATTTGAGCTAACCAATCATTTGTATTGCATTTAGATCTTTAAGCTTTGTAATGTATCTGCAGATTGATCCGGCAAAGTATCAGAGCATTTCTAGCGGTTTCGGGGTTCTGCTAAAAGAGCAAGGAATGAGAGGTTTCTTTAGGGGTTGGGTGCCGACTTTGTTTGGTTATAGTGCACAGGGAGCTTGCAAATTTGGATTCTATGAGTTCTTTAAGAAATACTACTCCGACATTGCTGGTCCTGAGAGTGCAGCTAAATACAAGACATTGATTTACCTGGCGGGTTCTGCATCGGCTGAAGTTATTGCTGATGTTGCTCTTTGCCCCTTCGAAGCCGTTAAAGTCCGGGTTCAAACTCAGCCTGGATTTGCTAGAGGGTTGTCAGATGGTCTTCCCAAGTTTGTGAAATCAGAAGGTTATGCTGGGTATGTATATATGTTGCTTCACATCGTACATTATTGCGCTCTTCATTCACGAAACGTATGTGCTAATTGCGTCAAACATTTACAGGTTGTACAAGGGGATTGTTCCCCTTTGGGGTCGTCAGATTCCATGTAAGTATAATAACTGAAATTGGAATTTGGTTCTTCTTTTGTTTTGCTGTTCTTATTGATTCAATTTTGCAGACACCATGATGAAATTCGCGTCTTTTGAGACAATCGTCGAAATGCTGTACAAGTACGCCATCCCTCAGCCGAAGGAACAGTGCAGCAAGTCATTGCAGCTGGGTGTTAGCTTCGCGGGTGGTTACGTTGCTGGTGTTTTCTGTGCAATAGTTTCTCATCCTGCGGACAATCTGGTGTCATTCCTCAATAATGCCAAGGGTGCCACCGTGGGTGATGTGAGTCAGAATCGCAAGACACTTGCAAATCATTTTTATCTTCCTATTTGCTTATGCTTCTTGTCCTTTGATGTGGTTTTGCCTTGTTCAGGCTGTGAAGAAGATGGGAATGCTGGGTCTGTTTACTCGCGGCCTTCCTCTGCGTATTGTCATGATTGGAACACTTACCGGAGCACAATGGGGGATCTACGACGCTTTCAAAGTTTTCGTCGGCCTGTTAGTTTCTTTGCCCCATTAAAACTCATCTCCTTCCTCTTCTTTTCATTGTGTTCCCGCTTTACATGTTCTAAGCCATGACATTTTATATGATTTCAGTTATACTTAAATTCTGCTTCTGCAATGTACAGGCCAACCACTGGTGGTGTTACTCCTACGGTTTCTCTTCCTACTTTTCCTCCTCTTCCTCCCATTCCTACTGTTCCTACACCTGCTCTTTAAAGCTTGTCTGAAGATACGCAAGAAGCTGGCAAGGTCTTTAATAACCTGGAGGCCACTGGTGACAGGTCTGATGATGATACCATTAACGGAGCATAACCATATAGTCTAGTCGGAACTTGTATACGCCAATGGAGTCTTAACAGCATATATATAATACATAAAATAGGTTCTGTAAGGCAAAGAATTGAAATCGACGAAAACCTAAGTACACCTGTGAGCTCTGTGTCTGCTAATCTAATTTATCTTGTAAACACTGTGATTGCTATAAATATTTACTATGGTTGGCCAAAAAGAGTCCATCAAAGAAGAGTCATTCCTGGTAAAACGGAGACCATGCTTTCGAAATAGTCAAATGCCAGCAAGCACAATGGAGCATAAGAGTATTCTCTCCTTGCAGAGCTTGATGTGCTTTGAACAATCCCGTTCTCGAGTTAACAACCATAACGCATTGTTCGCAATTATGGATTTCAGCAGTTTGTGCTATACTTGCATTGCAGCTCCACACAAATGCCCCTCTGCAAATGGAAGCCAATAAAATTGAGATTTGCTAATGCCCGACCAGATAGACTTTCTTAAAGCACCAAAAATACAATGCTGGAGAGCCTTCCAGTGTCCAAGAAAGAATCAATAAACCAAACACGAGCGATTTTCTTAATTGCATTGCGAAATAACTTAGGGAAAATAAAAATGATACCAGAAGATATATACAAACGATTATCAGAAGATATACACTGATGATTGTAAAAATCACACTTCTTGGACCAAATACATGTAAAAGTTAAACAACAAAATGGAAGTAATTATATGCATGACAGTGTAGAGATATGCTGATAAACATCATACCACCGAAAGATTTTCATACCATCTCCTTGGGCAACTGCTGATAAATCATGAATATTTTTGAATGCCTTTTCCCTAATATCGTAAGAGACTATCTTATTTGGTACGTGTAACACCAAGGACGGGGTATCTTCTTCATCATTTACAAGTAATACAGAGAATCTACAACGATACAAGAACTCCCCAGAAAAGATGGACTCATCCAGAACAGGCTGTGGGTACAAATATGTTATTGGTTCGAGATCAATAGAATACTTTACAGTCCACCCACTGTAATCACTCTGCATCTCAAAGATGTCGAAACGAGTCATGCTTGTACCATACATCTGGATAAGATGCATATGACCTCTGCACACCCCAAAATACTCGACCCTGAGTCCATTATTTCCATCTATGGTTTGTGGCATTGGCATTACCTTCAGTGCATCTCGATCAATATCGAAATAAAAGGAAGAGTTCCTCAATCTAATCCAATGCAGTGACCCATTCCAAAAGACACCAGAAGTGTAGAACATAATCTTAGATGCAGGAAGAAAACAACCCGACACACGCACACTCTTCGTTTCGGAAGAATAGATTTCCATATGATAATTAACAGCATCATTTTTCCAAATGAATATAACTTTGTAGTGAGGTGATTTCAAGGGGTCATAAGCTAAGCTAACACTAGAAATTATTTGAGATGTGGGAATCATTCTGTAATGCTTTGTAGATGGATTATAGACGTAATACATGCGCTTACTGGTGTGTGGTCTAAAACTACTGCAACAAAGAAGACCATTGCAAGACTGCTCGATGCGTAAGCCCGCAGGATCATCCGCAAATGCAAGAGTTCGGATGGGGACAGATTCAGTATGTTTTCCGTCAAGAGAAATAAATTCGAATTCTTGGTTTTTACCATAGGAAGGTTTCACTAAGAACAGACCAGTGATTGAAGGGCGGTTCCGAAGGCAATGGCGTTGAACAAAATGGGGTTGATAGATGAGAGACAGCCATTGTTTTGATACATATTTGAGCTCCAGGAGGAATTTCAGAGGTAGACGCGATAGAATTTCGCTTGAAAGATCAGTATTGTGTCCTATAATATAAGCGGACGATGATGATGATGTTGAAGAGTTTGCAGGCAGAAAGTTACCATCTGAAATCTCTCCAATGACAGGATGATTCTTAACGCAAAGCATTCTCAAGTGAAATTTCACAGACAAGAGAAATAGAGATCAGAACAAATGAAAGTCACAGATATATATATAGCAAACGGCGAACCCTGATTAGGATTGGCAATATTATTGGAACAAACATTATCCATCTAACGAAGATAACATAAAGAAACAATCAAATGTATCTAAAGTCAGCTGATTATTTTATCTTTTACATGGCTTTGAAACAGCATTTACCTCATTCTTTGCAGTTTCCTTGCTTTCCCCTGGATTCTTCCAACACGAGACTTTTCACTCAGCACCCAATCATACGCGCTGAAAGAGCTTCAGTCAAACCGCAAAATCCAGCAGTTGGTTATATAAAATCAATTGAATTTCATTCACAAGTGGAGACAAATAATTGTTTTTGCTAGCCAGAGAACAGAATAGCAAATAACTTAGTATCTATTTTCCAATTTGATGGGTTTTGAACATTTCAAGATGAATGTTTGTAAAGTGAACACTTCCAAATTCAATGCTTAAACCCTAATCAACAAGCCAAATAAATTCTTACAGGATATGACAGAAACAACAAAGAAGATTCCAACATATGGGGTTTAAAATACTCAATCTTTACTTGACAATTGACATTCATAAACTATGAACAAAACGAATTATCGAAAGAGATTATTAATCCAATGCATTTACAATTCACATTCACAAGTAATCATATGCATGAGAGGGTAGAGACGTGCTGATAAACATCAGACGCCCGTAAGATTCTCATACCATCTCCTTGGACAACTGAGGATAAATCATGAATATTTTTGAATGCATTTTTCCTAATATCATAAGAGACTATCTTATTTGGTATGTGTAACACCAAGGATGGGGAATCTTTTTCTTCATTTACAAGTAATACAGAGAATCTACAACGATACAAGAACTCCCCTAACTCATCTGGAGCTGTCTGTGGGTACAAATATGTCAATCGCTCGAGGTTAATACGATACTTAACAGTCCACCCACTGTAATCACTCTGCATCTCAAAGATGTCGAAACTAGTCATGCTTGTACCATACATCTGAATAAGATGCATATGACCTCTACACACCCCAAAATACTCAACCCTGAGTCCATTATTTCCAAGTATGGTTTGTGGCATTGGCATTACCTCTAGTACGTCTCGATCAATATCGAAATAAAAGGAATTCCTCACACGGATCCAATGCAGTGACCCATTCCAAAAGACACCAGAAGTACAGAACATATCCTGAGATGCAGGAAGATGACAGCTCGACAGCTGCACACTCTTTGTTTCGGAAGAATAAATTTCCATATGATAGTTAACAGCATCATTTTTCCAAATGAAAATGACTTTGTAGTGAGGTGATTTCCAGGGGTCATAAGCTAAGCTAACACTACAAATCATTTGAGATGTAGGAATCACTCTGTAATGCTTCATAGCTGGATTATAGATGTAATATTTGCGTTTACTGAAGTGTGGTCGAGAACTGCTGCAACAAAGAAGACCATTGCAAGACTGTTCGATACGTAGTCCCGCAGGATCATTCGCAAAAGCAAGAGTTTTGATGGGGACAGATTCAGTATGTTTTCCGTCAAGAGAAATAAACTCGAATTCTTGGTTGGTACCGTAGGAAGGTTTCACTAAGAACAGACCATTGATTGAAGGGCGGTTCCGAAGGAAATGGCGTTGAACAAAATGTGGTTGATAGATGAGAGAGAGCCATTGTTTTGATACGTATTTGAGCTCCAGGAGGGATTTCAATGGTAGACGCAATAGAATTTCGCTTGAAAGATCAGTACTGTGTCCTATAATATAAGCAGACGATGATGATGATGTTGAAGAGTTTTCAGGCAATAAGTTACTATCTGAGATCTCTTCGATGACCACATGATTCTTAATACAAAGCATTCTCAAGTGAAATTTCACAGACAAGAGAATATGATCGGAACAAATGAAAGTCACGGATATATACAGCGAACGGGGAACCCTAACTAGGATTGGCAATATTATTGGAACAAACATTATCCATCTAAAGAAGATAACATAAAGAAGCAATCAAATGTATCACAAGTCAGCTGCTTATTTTATCTTAGACATGACTTTGAAACAGCATTTACCTCATTCTTCGCAGTTTCCTCAATGATTGATTCCACGCTTTTCCCTGGATTCTTCCATCGCTAGACTTTTCTTCACCCGTCACAACCTCCAATCATACGCCGAAAGATCTTCGGTCAAAACACAAATCCTGCAGTTGGTTATATAAAATCAATTGAATTTCATTCACAAGTTGAGGCAAGCGATTGTTTTTGCAAATACCTTAGTATCTTTTTTCCAATTTGATGGGTTTGAACATTTCAAAATGAAGGTGTGGACATTCCAAATTCGATGCCGAAACCCTAATTTACAAGCCAAATAAGTCTGTGTTTGATTATCGGGCAAAGAATTCGATTTCCCACGGAGGGGAGGCAACAAAAAAACCTAAATTCACCGAGGGCTTCTGGAAGTTTATCCCGGGTGGGACTATTCAAGAGGAGGAGTCCCGTCCATTTTATAGACGGGTCGACCGTTGCAACAAAAATTCTCTTCATAGACGGCACGACACGGCTGAAAAAATCACATGGAAACTGTCCACTCACAATTTTTCATGTGTGCCTAAAAATGACCCCTTGGTAATCCTAAATGGCGGATCACTCGTAATGGAACACAACGGTTTTTGCATGTATTTTTTTTAACGGTATGATTCGAGTCATTGGTCTGGTAGTAGTCTTGTAAAACACTAATGTTGTATGGATCGTCGAAAGCGAACCTGCACATAAAAACCGTTCTCACACAAATCGAATGGGCCTATTCCTCAGGGAAAAACAGGGTGCTCCGGTTTTTGGATTGTTTGTGATAGTACGTGCTTCACTTTCCGCGGTTCAACACGGATTTTTGCTTGTAAAAACATACTTCACGTGTTTTTTTTTTTTTTTCTCAAACTCATTTTTTGGAAAGTAAAACTTGCTAGTTTTATTAATAATATGGATTTTGCTAGTACTTTTACAACATGCAAATTCAAATTACCAAGCTATATCTGCCAGTTAATTATTCTCCACTGATACGAATCATTTACTTGGATCAACAGTCGTAGGCGCAACTACAAGTACGCACATTGAAGGTGCCTGGATTTTGCTCACAATAGGCTACAGCATTTGGTCCATGAGCATTAAAACAATGAGCTTGGCAGTTCAACTCGGTGTCACAGTATTCGAACCATGACTCAACACATGCATCGACTTGTGGGATCGTGTTGATCACCCCAACTGTTCCAATATCATCAACAACAATGTTAGTAGACAATAATCAGCAAAACAAAACAAAAAATCACAACCAATTATATCAAAAGTAAATAATTAATCACCTGATACGAAAACAAAAAGGACTAATAAGAAGCAGAAGGTTGGAGATGAATGCTTATTTGCCATCTTACTTGGATAACTTTCACAACCTATTACGATCAAACTAATCTCTTAACTTGAAGGCGTGGATGGATGTAAAAATGATGGTATTTGCTTGATCGCTGGTGTTTATATACGCAGTGCATGTACTCGGTCATTTATGAATTAAGATCGCAATAGAATCTCAAAATTAATGTTCTCATTTATCAAAGATAACCAAAATTTATTTTTTCCACTTGTCATATGTAATCCAAAAATATCCTGCTTTAAAATATCATCCCTAGTTTGAGGCCTATATACTTTACACAAAGCCTATTAAAATATAACCCAATACGACAGTGACAGATAATAATATTCATCTTTTTTTATTTTAAATTTTATATTTAATATTATTACATGAAACTAGTTGGAAGCCTAACAAGCTAGGTTCCAACGACATACTACTACATTAATTGAACAGGTTGCTATGCTAGCCTACCAGCGAGCCTCATGGGTAACCTTGTCAAGGGGAGCCGAAGCGGGAGGGGGGGCGAGATTGTGTCACAAGGGGGGCAAACTAACACTACCTTCCATGTTAATTCCTGCAATATTACGCCATTGGGGACTTGAACCTGGGACTTCCTGGAACGCATGAAACTTCGGGGAACGGGGATGACCAGCTGAGCTAGGGCCCGTTCTTGTTTTTTATTTTTGTTCCGAAAAGGTTTGATTTTTGTTTTTATGAGGGAAAGAATGTTTTTGAGGAGGGAAAGATTCTAGAGGAGGGAAAGATTTTAGAGCAATCCTCCTTAAGGACGGACAAGGTTTTAGTCAACTAATTTTGACGGACTGAGTGCAATCGGTCACGGCTAGTCGTATGCAAAATGCGTTTTAGCTCTCTAACTCAACCACAACAGAAATAGGTAGAGTAAACTATTCAAACCCGTATATCAGAATCCAAATGCTTTCTACTCTTCTTTATATTTCGATCTCCCCTGTTCTACCATGTTCTTCTCCCTCTCACTTTACTCTTTGGCTTAATTTTTTTTTCCGGTGGATGAAAATAGTAGCAGAGATGGACGGGAATCCTCCAGGTGATCCAAAATTACTTTTCTTCGTTCACTTGTGATTATGTTTCTATTAAGCGTGTGTATAGTTTCATGTCGATGAAGCTACTTATTTTCTAATCGCACCCTAATTTGGGTTTTTAATGAGATAGTGGTAAATGACAACAACTGAACTTACTAGTGAACCTGCAACTAACCCCAGTGTATAAAATTGGAAGATGCAGATCCTTGATTTTTGTTATGTTGACAGTTTTATCTCTAATTCTTTTCTAATTTTAATGTGTGGATAGTTTGGATGTGATTGATAATGTTCTTGAAACCTTAATTTCTGATTGGATAAAAACCCTAATTTTGATTGTTATGAATTGATTCTGATTAGGTAGCGAGGTATTTGAGGTTGCTAATCGATGTTAAACCTTAGAAATTAGATGCATTGCTGGCCTCACTTTCATATTGGTGCATTACTTATGAATTGAAAGTTTGTTGTAAAACAATATTTGTGTTTCACATAATACAATATTTCCCTGGCTCAAACTGAGGCAACTATAACTTCCTTCAAATGATAACTGAAACTATCGTAGTGTCTCATTAGGTGAATTTAATGTTATTGCAACAAATTGTAAAATTCTAGGGCTCATGGTTTGCATGAAATTTATCTTTGTCCGATGAATCAAATATCTTAGTAATTTGGTCTTTCTGTTTTGTATATACCATATGTTTCCAAGTGTTGTGTTGTTGTGGCTCTTATATGAAAGATTGTTGTTTTAAGATCAAATTGTTGAATGTTTACCTGATGGTCAATTAACATTAATAAGGTGTTGTTCCCCTGGAGGTAATGTGTGACGCACGCTACTTGCTCACAGTGCTATTCTCGTTGAAATGGAGAGGTACTTTGGTTGTATAACGGGACTTGTTAATGGCAGACATGCTTACATACTTTTCCAAGTATGTTACCACATAACCTTACACTTTATTACTATGGGTGTTCATATATCTTTAGAAAATGGAGTTTTGGGTATCCAAACTCTAGCCAAACTTGTGTGTTTCACTTCTAGTTGGAGACCCCCATCTTGTTCTGATTCGGCATGGTGCAGTATGATGTAATGAAAAGAAAATAAGAATTTAATATGTAGGTTGAGTGCGCTACAACTTTATTTTGTGTCCTAGCTAAACTCCAAAACAAAAACTTACTTGCCCAACTAGCTTCGACAAACCAACCGAGCCTTCTGATCATACAAGATATCATGGATGTGAAGAGAGTAGAAGAGCCACCAATACAGTTTTTGGAGGGGGGAAATTACAGCGATAGCAAGCATTGAGAAGACTTCGAGAGAATGGCTTGTACACGCTGATATAGAGTTATTGTGAGTTTTACACTAGGTAGTTGTTTCTTTTTCCTGTATTTTGTTCTGCTGCAGTTACTATTTATCTTAGCTGTAATTGTTAAGCGTGTATTGGTGCGACAAGGTTGGTTGCAGGAGCAGGAGTTGATTTTAAGTTCTTGAATAAAAGTAGTGTGTTAGCTTTTGTCTTTCTCTTTTCCAAGTTAAGATCTGTTGGATCATCAAACAAGGAATAAATTGTATCAATGAAGTCGTGCGGGGTAAACTCATACAGAGGATGCATGTTTGTTGAAGTGATGATGTTTGGTTTTCCATCGAATGTTTGTTGGGTACCCCTTTGTGAAGGTTTTATAAAATAAATTTGGTATTCCTTTGAGAATGTTGTATAAAATAAATTTGAAACCCCTATACAAATATCGTATGCGCTTGTGTGTTGGTAGTATAAATTAAAATGGGTAATTGACAATTAAGGTCAAATAAATTGTGGTCATGATGTTACATTTTTGAATGCTGGTGATGAGGGTTCTATTAAAATGAAGAAACCTCCATTTAACAAATTTTCTGTAAGTTTTTCGTCTATTTTCCCCATTTCATTCTTTACATTTTCACATCTAAGTTTTGTATATTGATTCTGTACTAATGAATCCAGGAAATTGTAAGTGCTAGTGGTAAACTGTGTGGGGCAATCCGGCAGATGTTGGGAAAATAGTTCATGTGGCAGCATTTGATGTGGTCTTGGACAACAATGGCAAGGATTTGGATACAGTCAGGTTTGTTTAGTGCTTTCAATGTTGGTTTAGGAATAAAATTAGTAAATCTTAGAAGCATCTTGTTGGAAGTGATTCTTTGAAAAAATTGATTCTGTCATATTGTGACAGTCCTAATAATGAAATCGTTCCGGGTTCTTTTTTTTTTGCACATAAAAAAATGCGGAATAGCCTTTTTATTTCGTGTGCATAAATGCACAGAAATACTGCATTACTACAATATTGTAGTTGTAACCATATTTGTCAACCTTTGATCACAGGCCTGTGGTAGATTGGGCTAAGAGTGCTAGAGTGAAATAATATTTATTCATCAGCAATGCTGGAATTTACAAGGCAACTGTTGAACCTCCACATGTTGAAGGGGTATGATATATACAATGTAACTAGTATTCTGGTTTTTCTCGCATTACGTTATGGTTTTGACACTTTACTTAAGGTTGGGTTCATGAATAGCCTCTGTTTATTTTTATTAACTGATTCTAATTTTGCAGGATGATGTGAAAGCAGACGCTGGTCATGTTGCAGTGGAGAAATACATTGGAGAAACATTCAGCAGCTGAGATTCATTTTGTCCACAATACATGATTTGGATCTAGAAACAACAAAGATTGCGAGGAGTGGTACTTTGACAGTAAGTAAATATTCCAGGAACGGTGCAAAACTTTAATCAATATATTTTTTTTTGAAGCATAGATTTTATTATAAAATTATTTAAATTACAACTTGTCGTGGGTATGTGGTACCCACTGAGTCTTGAAATAAAATATGAATGATAAAAGATGGGATTGCCTGGTCCCAGATTTTGGTTGAATAGTTTCCTTCTTGGCTTCCATCTGCTACATGATTTGCTAATCCGTCTGCCGCTTGATTTCCTTCCCTGTAGTTATGTTGTATAGCGACTTATGGGATTTGCCTAAGTTTACTTTTTATTTCTTCAATCATTCCTTATATGTGCCAAGGCGGCGCGGTATTTGATGTGATGAAATGCATGAGGTTCTCTGAGTCTGTTTCAAAAAGGATTTTTGGCCATTGTCTCTCTGATGTTGTTCTTGAAGCCAATAGTAAGGCCCATGTTTCTGCATTAAGCGTTGTCGTAATTCCTAGTGGTTGAGCCATAGCTATTAAAATTCGTGCATCCGAGTCTCTATAGACGAATCCAGCTCCAGCAAATCCCGGGTGGCCTCTGGCTGCTCCATCCGTGTTAATCTTTATCCAGTTGGTATTTGGAGTGGACCAACCTACCGAGATTGTTTCCATTCTTTTACCTGTAACCAGGTTGTTGAATGTTGGTGTATCTCCTGGTAAGATTGGTGGTGACGCGTGCAGTGCCCAAAAATATTCTTGTTGTAGTTTTTGTGCCCAGGCTACTATTTCTTCCGAAGTTGTTTGTTTATGTTGGTAAATTAGATCATTTCTGGAAAGCCATAGGGTCCAGAATAGAAAACAGAACGAGTATATTATAGAAGTTGATGTTGGATACTGCAGGATTTGGGATATGGTTGTCTGTGGAGTTAATGTTAAAATCGGGGTTTGGTTGGTATTTGGTGCATTTGAAAGTTGACCGACTAAGATGTTCCAGGAAAAAACTGTCGTTGGACAATGAATTAAAAGGTGGCATGCTAATTCCGTATTGATATTGCATCTCGGGCATATGTCTGAGTTGGTCAAATGGATTCGATGTAAGAGAGAGAAGGTCGGTAGTCCTTCATTGATGGCTTTCCATAAGAAAAGCCGTATTTTTGGTGGACATGGTAAGGTCCATAAGAATTTGGTAGGTGGTAGAGGTGTGTGGGTTGGTTGACCATGGGTTAGACATTTGTATCCCGAAGATGTGGTGCAGTTTCCAGATTTTGAGTGTGGCCAGATAATTTTATCTGGGGTATTATTTTGGGGAAGGTGGATGTTGATGATTTTATGAATTGTTGGATTGGGAATAGAGTTCAATTTTTCATGATTCCAAGAGTGGGATATTGGATCGATAATATCTTCTACCATTTGGAATGGGTAGCATTATGATGGATCTAGATTAGTAGAGTGTGGAATCCAGATAGCCTCAATCGGAGTTGATAAACCATTTCCAATACGATGGAAAATTAGTTTTTACATGGTAGGGATAATTGATGCGAGTTGTCTCCATTGAGGACTGGAAGAGGATGGAATGGAAATGTTTCCTTGTAGAATTGGTTGTTCATTAAAGTATTTTTCACTGAAAAGACTTCCACATATGGAGTTAGGTTGTTCATGTAAATTCCAGATTCTCTTCATGAGAAGGGCTGTATTATGGTCACTGCTCTTTCTTATTCCTAATCCTCCTTCGGCTAACGGCTTTGTTTCTTTATCCCATCCTATAGGGTGAAGTTTTTTTATTGTTGAGTCATGTCCCCTGAAAAAATTCTTGGTTATACGATCTATTTGTTTGTGAATATTTTTGGGGAGTTTTTGTGTTTGCATTATGTGATTTGTGGTTGGGGTTAGGGAGGTTTTTATGAGAACAAGTCTTCCTGCCGGAGTTAGGCATTTCGTCATCCATCCTTTTGCTTTTCTGGAGCTAATCTTTGAAGGAGAGGAGTGAAAGTTTGATTTGATGCTCTTCCTTGTTTAAAATGTATGCCTAGATAAGTTGGCGGTTTTGATGTGGTCGGCATATTAAAGATTTGTTGAATATCATTTATTTTGACCGGGTCTAAATTAGGGTGATGGATGATTACTGATTTGGCGGTATTAATTACCTGCCCTGCAGAGGATCTATAGGCTTGGAGAAGGGTTTTAAGGTGTGATTACTTTGATTTGATGCTTTATATGTTATTAGAAGATCATCAACATACATTAGGTGGATTATGGGAGGTGCTTTTTGTGATATGTTAAGTCCTAGAACTAATTTTTGGTTTTGGAGGTTTCCCAGGTTTGTGGATAGGATTTCGGGGTCTCCTTGTCTGATGCCTCTACTTGGGGTGATGTATCCATGAGGTGTACCATTAATTTTAATGGAGTAAGTAACTGTTGTAACACAAAGCATAATGTAGTCTATAAAGGCTGATGTGAATCCTAGTTTTGTAAATGAAGATTTCATGAATCCCCAGTCTAGGTTGTCATATGCTTTTTGAATATCTAATTTGAGAGCTATTTTTGGGTCTTTGGTGGGTTTTGAGGTTCTAATGTGATGGAAGAGTTCCCCATCAATTTCTATTGTAGGACAAAAATATCACTACAACATTTTTCTGCGAGATTAACAACACTTCCCAGCGAGCATCACCGCAAGCTTTTCAACAACACTTTGTGAATAATCGGTAGGTTAGTTGTTAATCGGTAGGTTAAATTGAAACTATACCTACCGAATATTGTGTAGATACTTCTGACAAATAATCCTTTGTTTATTCTGGTAGCTTATCCAAATTTTAAGGCTAATCAATTATAAGGAGCCCCTTATATAACCTTCGCCAAATTCTGAGGTTCTGAGAGTGCAGAGCCAACCATAACCACTTGGCTTGAGCTGTGATTTAGTCTGTAATCGGACGGATAATATGTTAAAACCCTACCGATTATAAGTTGCCCCAAATGATATTATTTCTAAAATCCTTCACGAGAGAATTTAGAAATCTTCGATAATCCGTAAGTTATACAACTACAAAACCTACCGAATATATCGAGTCCCAGATCTAACCTTTGCCATATTTCATAGGTTTTGAGTGTACACTACCATCCATAACCACTTGGTGCGTGTTTTGCGAAGCAAGTAATCTAAGTTTTATATATTACAAAACCATCCGATCATAAGTAGCCCCAAATGATTTTTTCAAAATCCTTCATACATTGAATTTTGAAATCGTCTACAATCTAGAGGTTATCCATTTTAAACAACTTTTACCGATTATATGATCCCCAGATCGAACCATTGACAAATTTGTAGGTTTTGAGTGTTCGTGAGCTGTGGATAACCACTTGTTCTGTTTTGAATGTACATATTCGTAAGAAAATGTCCACAACCTACCAATTATTGGTCGTCTCTTCAAATTCAAATTTGTAACATTTGTTATCTAGTAATGTTAACTAAAACACACCTGATTAGTTGGTTTCTCCAATTTCGAACCTTCGCCAAATTAGAATGCCAGACGCTGAACCAAATTTCAGAAATATCCGCTGAGCTGCAGTGAAATAACCGCTGGACCCTTCTAAGTCTATATAAAGAAATCAATATCTATCACCCCAATTGCACCAACCATTTTTCACTCTAATTTAGAAAACCTAAACATGGTATAGACATTGCTTTATGTAAGAAGAAGATTGTGCTATTTATAGAGCGTGGTTGTGGTAATCGCTTCATGATATTGTTCACAAGCTCCACAAACGGAATCCGAAGAGCAAGTTATGGAACCGTATTTTAATGGTATTTGAGGCGTTAGATGGTAATCGAATTCAAGATCATCCAATGACATTAAGATGAGAATGAAGGCGATCGATAATGAGATTGACAAGCTTGAAGATGAAGAACGATTTGTTAGGGATGCTTTTCCTCAATGGACGTATCAAAAACGAGTAAGTATCTTTCATAACTCCGGCTCACTTGTTACTCATTCGTTAATACTAACTTGGTCATTCGTAATTTCAGAGAAACCTTACTGATTATCGGTATATGGACCTCTACTTGAAACGATTTGAACATGAAGGATGTTACAAAATCAAGAGGGACAATTTCACGTGTGTCTGACGTTATGATCTTTTTAATACTTTTATGTCAATAAGGAGTATGGATTTAGGTGCTTTTGATTTAAATTGTAAGGTTGTGGTCTTTTGAGGTTTATGTAATGCACTTAATCTGATGAATATTAATATAAAAAAGTTTTGATTATTAATATTCGTGAGAATATCTCGCTAACTAAGTTCTCGATTAATATATTCTGGAATTTGTGAGTCCACATACTTTCCATTATGTTGTTATTTAGTTCCAGAAACCAAGTTTTTTCTCACATAATAATCGGATATTAAAAAATATATCCTATCGAATATAATTATTCTGATGTAAGGTGAATATTTACCTTCCGATTGTTGGGTTGTTTGGCTACAAAAGAAAGTTTTGGGCACAGTAATAATCGTAATGAATTCATAAAATAACTACCGCTTAATATAATCGTAATCAATAAAGGAATATAGATTCTCGATTAGGTGTTATTTGGTTCCATGAAACAAATTGTTTTCACACATAATAATCGGAAATGAACCATTAAAAAACCTATCGTAATATTGTTATTCTAAGGAATGGTGAAAAATAACCCTCCGATTGTGGTGTTGTTTGGATACGAAGACAAGTTTTCTTTACACATAATAATCGAAAGGCATATTAAATTATTAACCTTCCATTTCGACAAAATGTTTTGCAAAATCTTAATCTGTAGGTTAAAAATATATAAAGCTCCATTCTGACATAAAAATGCAAAAACCCGAATCCGTAGGTTCTTATATAAAATTAACCTCCGATTGTGTTCTGTAATTCAACAGCTATATGTCTTATCATGTGATTCGCTTGTGAGTCATCGTTAAATGCATAAACATAGCAATATAGCCATTCATAATCCATAAAAGGAAGAATTCACAATCCATAAACATAACGTACTAACTAATAATCCGATACAAACTTTTAAAACGACATAATCCATATAAACTTTGAAACCATAAAGTTAACTAAAACAGTAGAGTTTACAACATCGAAAGTTTATTTCTTCTTTTTCCCATGACTTTACGATCTTTATCGCTTCTACCACTTGGACCAACATCATCACCGGTTTCATCAACTTGAGTGCTCGATGACGCCCGAGTTCTTTTTTCACAACCTTTTAGGTTGCTTGCCTTTATCCCCAAACCGAGATGCATAATCTTCATTGTCAATGTTATCAATCATCTCTTGGTGCTTTTTTATCTTCTCATGGCACAGTGTCTCCAGCTTTTATGCAATTAGTGCACCATTTGGACAAACCTCTTAACCTGTTCATCCTGCTTTAAAACATAGCATACCATCAAGGACGGTTCTAGTCTCGATTTTGACCCATAAAATAAAACTAAATTAAGAAACCAATACGTATCAATCTATCAAAACTCTGAGGTTTTTCTTTGAGGATACTTTATATGGTAAGTGGCTTTGCTTTAAGATCACTGGATTACGTAAAATGAGAAACATCCCGATACCAATCCATATAGTTGGGAGCATTTTCATAACCGTTGTTGGCTTGCCTTCCACCGCTGATCAAGTAATCCATCCTTCTATCCCAATGGTGTTTGCAGATGGGTTACCCTTGTAAACCACCGTGATAGAAGATTTATCCTAATTACATTTATCCACATCCAAAAAAAATTCCCATTGATTTTCCACTTTGGTAAAGCTTGTACATAACTGCTTTGTCGCATCACCCTCGAGGCATCAGTACATCACGTATCTCGTTAGTGCCACAATGGCCCAAAATAAAGGGCTAATCTGACCGACTCAAGCGATATGTCCATTATCTCGGTCTTCCTTGTATGGATCAAAGCATACGTCTTGGGCTTTCAAATGAGTCCAAAACCTCCCTCAAACGAATCACGTCGCTTCCTTGTTCTAGAATGGTTGTCATCGAAGACGTACTTTTTCCTCTAGGTCGACCTCGCGCCCACCCGGTTTTGAATGGCTAATCCCAAGATAGGAAGTGGTCGAGATCCATGTCTAGTATTGACATTTTTGCAAGTTTTAGGAAATTGATTCTTCAATGGTAAAAAATAAAAACAACCAAGTATGTAGAATAATAAAAATACTGTGTAGACTCACGCTCTCGCCACTTGGCTAATTCCAAGCCTCGACGCCTTCTCAACTCTTCCATCAACCACGCATGGCATGTCGTGCCCCAAGAGTACTCATGCACTTTATTGAGGGATCCTGGTTGTAAAAGGTTGACGTCGACCATTGCCACTAGTATCGGGAAAATTACACATCCCAATACACATAGGAGATATGCGTGCTCGTATGGTTCACTTGCTCATCGCTAAAGTTCTGTTCTCTTTTGCCTTGGTGCCCTTGAACATATCCATCGAGAGTACCAATGTTGAATTGTCCGGTTCTATACCCCATGCATCTCTTGAACTCGGCTTTTGATGTTTCTTCATCCCAACCAAAACACTTGTTAGTTAGAGCATAAAGTTTGGCCCATTCCAATCGCTTTAGAACTCAGCTCCTACACTGCTTCCATGGTCGTGAGTCTAAGAATCTGCACAACATCATCTGCGTAATCGCCATCTCTCCAAACGGCATATGGAAGGTGTCCGTCTCAGATAAAGTCTCTCCACAAACGCCGTATATAGCCACCTTGTCATGTTCCAAAGATAGAGTTTTCAAAGAAGATTAGCCAACCTCTAATTTGCAATAATTGTGTTGAACCTTCACACTCACCTGATAAAGGCCATTCTAGCATTTTAGGTGGTGCGCAGTGTTTGAGTAAACGAACCGCGATCGTAATGGTACTATTATACACATGACAAGTTAAAAACCAATTATAATTACCTAAACTTATTACCCTTAAAACTATTACTAATACACAAAAAAATACGACATAAAACGGATACGATTATTACCTCGCTCATATATTTCTATTGCCCAGAATCTTTGTATCCAAATAACAATTCTCCTCCATCACCAGCATCCCAAGGATTGTTCCTCTCCGAATATCCTTCACCTTGAGTTCTTTGGGACAAGGTGTTTCGCCTTCTTCGAGGAGGAATTTTCTTTCGCCTTCTCCTTCTTCTTGCGCACCACCTGGTTGTCCAGCTTCCATAACTCTTTTCTTCGTGCTTCTGTTCAATAGCAGAGTTGAATTTCGTGGATGTGATTGTGGAGCAGTGTTGTACAACCGATTGAATCGGTCGTGATTTGGGGCACTTGGTTGAACACCTTCTTCAAGTGGTTCACTTGTGGGCAGCTTGTTGAGTTCCATCTTAGCACTTGAAGTGGATTTAGTGACCCTAGCTCTCCGGCACTAGCACGTCAGTTCTTACGCCTTTCCATCCTTGCACTATCCGAGACCATCGCGCTTTCGGGTTTTTTTCCTCGCCTATCCCTAAATAGCATGAAAAGGTAAAATAGATTTATAATCTAAGTATAAGTTAAGCATAACCGTCCGATTATAAATAATCGATGTCTAATTTCACCATACTCCATCGAATACACATAATAGGTTGCAAAAAAATAATTATACTTGCCGTAATATGCAGCAATTGTGTCCAAGAGATACATAAGCTTATTATAACGGAAGGAAACTCATGATTATAGCAACCTAATATGACAAAATGTTCTTTAACATGAGAATTGGAGCAATAATCTAAGCTTACAAAAATATATAAACCTCCGATCTCTGTAATAATAACCTAAAACCCTAAGAAAAAATTTCGGATTTCTTCAATTAAAGTAATACAAACCCAAATCTAATCTGGCGAATCTTACCTAATTGGGGCCATTTGTAGTTGCCTGAGAGTTTGGTTACCGGAATCATCTACATCAGGGACTTGTTCTTCATCACCTTGTTCGTTTTCGTGGTCTTCATGTGAGAACCTCTTTATTACTGGGCAGGCACTCCAATGTTTGAATCAACACTCACGAACCACATCTTTGCCTTCGACGCATTTACGATCCCTTTATCTTTCATCTTCTTAGAGAATATTCGACGATTATTCGATTCGACGATTAATCGATAACGATGTATTGAAGCGCAGGGTTAACGAGGGAGGAGTTTTCGTCAGATTCGGAGAGCAAGAA
>JAJJWX010003314.1:0-37160 GCA_023529315.1 Papaver bracteatum | reverse complement strand
AGTCAAGTGAAAGACTTAAATGGGCTTTAATTGTTACTCACTGATCCGTCCTAAAATTTCTCAACCGACCGGGATTGGCCAAGTCACGGGAGTTACTACCTACTGACTCGGTAATACATTAAATGGGCAGTCTGCTCTCAGTAAAAAAGTAAAACAACAATAGAAGCATTTCAAAATTCAATAACTATTTCTATGATTAATTTATTTTACCAATTGTTTTCGGGAGAGGAAAAGTTCAAATCTAATCTCACTACAACAAAAAGTGCTATTGATCACATACTCAAATACATAATTTATGAACGCTTGCGATCTTTTTAGGGCTAAAACTTAAAAGATCATGGATATTATAGTGTTTGTGATCTTAGACATAGACACCTTCTTATACATTTGAAGGATGGCCATTTTCCCCACCTAAACCCTTCCCCGTAGGTAACCGTCCCGCTTGGGTCGCACAAATATAGGTATGCCCGAAATAAGTTACGGGGACGGGATTCAAGGTCTCCGCTGCATACACGCTCCGTAGCTTTCATGTTATAAGAGTTTAGAATTTTACGCAAGAATTTGTATCGAATTTTTATACTCCTATCACTTAGTCGAGCTTTCTTTCATTAATTATATTCTTAATCGTTCTTGTAAATTCATCACTTTCACTTCTTTGTTGTGATCAGACACATTCTCTAAAAGTTAAATAGAGAAAATGATGCAGATAATGAAATGGTTAACGTGGAGAAGATATAATGATAAAGGAAAAGGAAAAAAAAACTAATAAGTCGTTTAAAAATTGTTTTGTTCACTTTAAGATGAACTAAATTCAAACATATTTATGCACTAACTCAGTGGTACGGGCTACCGATGGGAAACCCGCCCCATACAGGTATTCCCCATAACATCCCCGCCCCAATTCATATGGATAACGGGGCGGGTATGAGTATTGTTTTTACGAACGGAGTAGTGATTGGGATTGCTATACCCGCCCCATACCCTTCCCAAGGTCATCCCTACTTACAATTGACCATTTAAAGAAAAAAATTGCATTGTGTGTTGCTCGAACCTGCGACCTCGAATTCCATTAGAGGAAAAAAGGAAAGCCCACTTAATTTTTGGGGGCCCAATAGTAAAATCTAACTGTCTACTCCTCGAATTCTTATTCTTAACTCTTATCTCATTTTCACTCTCAAAACTCTCTCCATCTCTCTCCCACTAGTTGCTCTTGATTTTTTTTCAATCCATAGAGAAATCAAGTGATAATCTCGAGTTCTGTAGAAATGTTTATTTCATTTGGATTCAGGTAGGATTCAACTTGTTCCCCTCTTGTTTGGGTTATATATGGAGTCTGATTCGAAAATTGAAGTTGAAATTTGAAATAAGGGTTGATTTCGTAGTTGTTTTGATTTTTGATTTCAGTATCGTTTTTCTTCAGGTATATGCGATCTAAACCTGGAGTGAGAATTTGTTTGGAGGATCGGTGAAGTTTATTACACTTGAAACTCTTAATCTATCTCTGCTGATTTGATTTAGGTTTGCTTAGATTTAAAACTTTTACTTGCATGTTTGGTTCTGATTTAGGTTAGTTGATTTTCTTACCTTTACTTAGTGGATTGGAGATCAATTTCTTTTTGGAGAAAATTTCTTGTGAAATTTTGAGTTAGCTTAGACAACCTATAATTCATTTGTTTATTGATAGTAATTTCAAGTTCATGTTTCTTATACTCTCTTCATTCATGTCCTTTGAGTTAGTTTAAAATTGGAAGAGGTTACTGGAAGTTATTGGTACTTGTTTGATTCTGTACCAAACCTAGCCCAAGCTAGCCGCGCCATGACAAACGCACTCTTCCTTGGACCTAGCTATGCTAGTCACGCTATTCCAAGCCAAACACCCTTTCCTTGGCCCTAGCCACGCCATGCGCCAAGTGGCGTGTGGAATGTGCCAATGGAATGTGCGGAATGCCTCGGTTGTAGGTTGCACCTTGAGTGAAAGTGGCAATGCCAGGCTACAAGTGGCACGTGTGGCATGTGCCAATGACATGTGCGGAATGCCTTGGTTGCTGGTTGCACCTTTAGTGCAAGCTAGACTGCAAGCGATCATGTTGGCATGTGCCAATGGAACCCACGGCCAAGTTGGCCATAGGTTTTGAGGTTTGCAAGCTAGGCTACCAGCGATCATGTTGGCATGTGCCAATGGCACGCACATCCAAGTTGGCCCTAGGTTGCACGGTTTGCAAGTTAGGCTACCGGCGATCATGTTGGCATGTGCTAATGGCATGCGTGGCCAATTTGTCCTAGGTTGCACGGTTTGCAAGCATATGCTGCCATCGAGCAAGTTGGCATGTGCCAATGACATGCGTGGCCAATTAGACCTGGGTTGCGCGGCTTGGAAAGTTGGAAGTGGGCGCTACCTTGGCATGTGCCAATGGCACGTGGCGGCTCGATCCCTTGGTTGCACTGTTTGGCAAGCTTGGAAGAGGGCGCTTTTGGAATGGCGCGGCTAGCTTGGCTGGGTGCGTGACCAAGGTAGGGTTTTGGGACAAAGCCATGAGGAGGCCTTAGACGGCCAGGATTTTCTCCTGGGATTGAAGGGCAATCGTTGATTATTGCACGCCTTCACTTTGGTAGACACAAGGGGAAGGACAGTATGGTGGCGCGGCTAGGGCTAAGGTAAGGGTGTTTGGCTTGGCGTGGTGTGACTAGCATAGCTAGGGCCAAGGCAGAGTGCGTTTGGCATGGCATGGCTAGATTGGGCTAAGTGTGGATGGAACGATTTTCTATTGGCACAGAGGTGCGGCTATCATGGTTGGCATGATTTGGTGCGGTTGGTGTGGATGGCATGATTTGCCATTGGCACAGAAGTGCGTCTAGCATGGTTGGCATGCTTTGGCGTGGTTGGTGTGGCAGGTATGATTTGAAATTAGCATAGAAGTACGGCTAGCATGATTGGCATGCTTTGGCGCGTTTGGTATGGCTGTCATGATTTTCCATTGGCACAGAGGTGCGGATAGCATGGTTGGCATGCTTTGGCGTGGTTTGGTATGGATGGCATGATTTTCCAGTGGCACAGAAGTGCGTCTATCATGATTTGCATGCTTTGGCGTGTTTGGCATGGCTGGCATGCCATTGGCACTAAGGAACGGCTAGCATGGTTGGCATGCTTTGGCGTGGTTGGTGTGGCTGGCATGATTTTCCATTGGCACGGAGGGGAATTAGGGTTTTGCTCGTTGCAACCCTAATTTTAAAAAATACCCCCCATTAATTACTGACTACATGTATTAAATGTTCTAATAAATGTATCACCGGTGATATTAGGTTATTCGGGGTTTTATAATTTTACCCTTTGTCTAAAAACCACCATCAACATTAAGTCCTCTGCTTAGCTCGGAACAAGAGCTTTGTTGCGAGGTAAGCATAAGATGGTGACAAACTATCAATAGTAAATCGTAAAGGGAATTGAGGAGGCTTTTATGACCTTTTTATAGATAGGATTTGGAATCCTTGCCTCTGGCAGTTTTTGCACAAATCATGAGGCTGGCACAATTTGGGAAGCTGGGCGTCCTTGGGAAACTGGGAAGCTGGGCGTGAGCTTGGTGGGACCGGTGCAATTAGGAGATTGGGAAGCTGGGCGGCATTGTGGGCCCGCTCCCTATATGCACGGCTTCAAGAAGGGAAATCCTTCTCTATTCGGAATCCCTGCGCCCATATATATAATGAAACTCCTTTCTTTTACCTTGTACTTTGTTCTTTTATCCTTTCACGCTAGCGGCATAGTGGTAGAGAGAACGGCTTCCAAGTATGTCTTCCAACACTTCCCTTGTTTTCTTTCCACGTAGATATGAACCCTATGTTCCCCCCCCCCCGCATTTTTATTTTTTTTTAATCTTGCAATAATATTGCTACTCTAATATGAATCCATATGAGCTTCAGCTTTAAGTATGCTTCCCGTAAAAATACCGCATATACGATTTTTGAACCCATAGGAAATGTTGTATATACGATTTTGAACCCGAAGAAAAATACTTTATATGCACTTCGAACCCGTAGAGAATAATGCATAATCGAATTCATATGAACCCGAAGAGAATACTGTCCATATGATTTTGAACCCGAAGAAAATTTTGTTCTTCCATGTTGTCGGGCTCTTCTATTGTTGGGTGCGGTTATGTGTCAGGGAGATAATTTCATCTTTCTCCGTTTTTTTTGTGTGCAGATATCTTGTTACCAAATTGTTATCAGGAAATCCGACAAGATGTTACCTGAACAAAGTTTCACTTGATCGAAGGATGTTGATAAATCCAAACCAAACACGGATGATGAATTCTTTACCAAATCCTTTGCCCCTGCTCGGAAGAATCATCCAGATTTCGTGCCAATTTTGTTAACGGTGGTGAAGATAAAAAGAAGACACGTTCGGTTTGCCCAGAGAACACCATACGGTTTTGTCTTCATAAAGGGGTGTATTCTTCTTCCAACATTGATTTCATGATGTGTCAAAGCCCATTGCGTTCTTTTGATAGATGAGTTGAGTTCATGGTTAGTAAGGAGAACATAAATACCAACTTGACTCGAGCGCGGATTATTGATGATGTCAGAGCTTCAGTAAATCTCCAGATTAGGAAGGAAATCCCGGGTTTGGTTGCTTTTATCTCTAGATGGTGTTCGGACACTCATACGATTATATGTAGATGGGGTGAAATAACTTTCTCCCTGAAAAGTGTGGCCCTCCTGTTGAATCTTCCGGTAACCGGGAATCTTTACATCCAATTGTCAGAGGATGAGGAGAAGATACGAGATGACCTTGCTGCGAAATTGAGAGGTTTCGCCCGGAAAGACTCTGTTGTGTAGTCCAAGGATTTTGTTCGGAAGGAGAATGAAAAGTGCTTTTACAGCTGATGGATATCTCAATAGTTTCCGGACGAGCTGGAACCTAAATAGAAAAATAGTAATCTTCACGTTGTAGTATTTTTGGCTCTCTGGTTGTCCAGAGACATTTTTGATGACGGTTCTGGCAAGAAGGAAATAAGACCAGAGTTTCTAGTGATTGCTGTGAAGTTGGAAGAAGGTGAAGTTATTCCCATTGGCAAGATATTCCTTGGTTCCCTGTATGTGCATCTGGATCACCTAGTTGCGAACATGCGAGTTTCGAATGGTTTCATGAAAGTGGATTCATATGTGCACGTTGCTTTTATGCAAGCGTGGTTATGGGAGCACTTCGATAAGTACGCTCCGTAACCGTTGCCTTCGATTCTCGCGAGTTTGGGTGGCTCCCGAATTCTTCGATGGGTGAACAGGCGTCCAAGAGTTGGTATGAGATTGGTTAGTCTTCTCGATAAGTCGCATGAAACCAGTTTTCTCCCATGGGAGCCGGTCCATAGGTCCGTGACTCAAATTGACACATTTGCTTCTGCTCCGAATATGAATTTGTTTTCTGATAGAAGCTTAAGTGTTGGTAAAAACTTGTTTATTCAAAGCTGCATGCCCGGTTACATGCCGTCTTTCTTTATGGGGTCTTTCCGAATAAATGCTTACAACATTGACCGTGTTTCTCGTCACATGGGTTTTGATCAAGGGGTGCCTCTTGCTTAACAGCTGGTGGTTACTGAGGATTCGTTGGGTGCTGCCCTCAATACCAGTTCTCTTGGACCGGGTATCCGGGAAGGGTACCCTCGATGAATTTTAGTTACAATTAGTTCTAGTACAGTGAGTGTCTTACGATTCACGATTTTGTGAATAACATGGTGGAGAATGTTCGATGTAGACCTTACCCAGAGGTTTTGAAGAAACATCCAATGTTGAGTTATCCTAAGAGAAAGTCACCTGGAAACATGGATAGTCCCCAGGTTAAGGAAAGGAGGACGAAGAATCGTGCTGGAGGATTTCAGTCATTTTCGACTGACCCAACAGCTCCCGTGTCTTTCAATTCTTCCAATATCCAGGTAAGTGTTGCCTCCCTGCTGGCTTACCCCAAAACATGTGAATTTTTATTTCTGAAGATTTGTGTCTTGTCTCTACCAGGGTTTCGGTAGTGTTAACGTCTTTGCTTCACTTGCACGTTTCCAGGAGATGGAAACTCCTTCGAAGGATTCCGGCATCACTGATCCCTCTCGTAGCACTGATGGGATAGAGAAATAGGAAAGTTCAGAAAGTGAGGGTGGTTCTTCTGATTATGCTTTGTGAAAGGAATTTGATTTTATGAAAGTGTGTGCTAGCAATCGGCAAAAGACGCAATAGTATGACAGTTTTATTAAGAACTCAAGAACAGATCGCATATCTTGCCCGGTCTAAACTTACTCACTTTATAGGTTTTTGTTTTTTTCCGCGAACACGCCCCTTTCTATGTAAAAAGGCTGCTTTTCCGGTAGCATTGCCAGCAAGTCCCAAATCATTTCATGTAGCTTCACGACTGGTAACCAGGCTGTATTTCGGTTCTTGTGAATTCCCCAGCCGTTCCATGTAGTTTCACGACTGATAACCAGGCTATCTGGTAGTCGAGTTGTAGATCCCCAAATAGGTTGCTTTCTTCTGCCTTCCTGATGCTTGGATCGAAGTATAAGTTCGATTTTTGAAAGCTGATATGTAACCGAAAGATCAATCCTCCCGCCGTGGTCGCCAATTTTTTTATGGGTAAAAATCATTTCTGCCGATTTTGGAAAATTCGGTAGGTGAGTGAGAAACTAGTTTAAACCCCAAAGAAATGTGCTGCACGTGAGAAATTTTTAGATTCGAGAGATTAATCTGTACAAGTCCGGCCTAAACCAAAAAATGGATATTCCAGACTTGCTTCGGTCACAAAGTGGAGGAGAAGGGTTGATTTGGGGAGGGAAGCGTAGAAAGATGTTGAGACCAGAATAGTTATGGAAGGGTAGTATATCGACTAGTACCAGAAAGTGAAAGCCTGGGAATCTTGCAATATTGTGAAAGCTTTTTGGGAGAGCTTGCAAAGTTGCCTTTTCTGAATGTATATGTATTTCTCCTGACCGAGACCTGTTGTCTGGTGGAAATAGGAAAGACCTATTTATATAAGTCGAGACTGAAACGTACCCTGGTCCCATTAAGGAAGAGAGTAAAGGGTGAAATAATGGGAGGAGGTGGTAACCGCATGGTTTTTATGGGTGAAAACATTTTCACCATTATTTCCTCGATTATTTGACCGATTTATTCCTATTCACGCTTTCTTAATGCGAGCATAGTGTACGCTGCACGCTGTGACCGCCAAACCAAGACCCTGGAAAGCATCCCCCAGTTTGTGTTGATGTCTCGAGTGTTGGTTGCACCTTGAGTGAAAGTGGCAATGCCAGGATGCAAGTGGCGTGTGTGGCATGTGCGGAATACCTCGGTTGCAGGTTGCACCTTGAGTGCAAGTGGCAATGCCAGGCTGCAAGTGACGCGTAGGGCATGTGCGGAATGCCTTGGTTGCAGGTTGCACCTTGAGTGCAAGCTAGGCTGCAAGCGATCATAATGGCATATGCCAATGGCACGCATGACCAAGTTGGCCCTAGGTTACGAGGTTTGCAAGCTAGGCTACCAACGATCATATTGGAATGTGCCAATGGCACGCACGACCAAGTTGGCCCTAGGTTGCACGGTTTGCAAGTTAGGCTACCAACGATCATTTTGGAATGTCCCAATGGCATGCGTGGCAAATTTGGCCTAGGTTGCACGGTTTGCAAGCATAGGATGCCAGCGAGCATGTTGGTATGTGCCAATGGAATGCGTGGCCAATTAGAATTGGGTTGCGTGGATTGGCAAGTTGGAATTGGGCGCTACCTTGGCATGTGCTAATGACAAGTGGAGGCTCAGTCCCTTGGTTGCACGGTTTGGCAAGATGGGAAGAGGGCGTTTTTTGGCATGGTGTGGCTAGCTTGGCTAGGTATGTAACCAAGCTAGGGATTTGGGCCAAAGGACATGAGGAGGCCTTAGACGGCCATGATTTTCTCCTGGGATTGAAGGGAAACCATTAATTGTTGCCCGCCTTCACGTTGGTAGCCGCAAGGGGAAGGCCAATATGGTGGCGCGACTAAGGCCAAGGTAAGGGTGTTTGGCTTGGTGTGGTGTGACTATCATAGCTAGGGCCAAGTAATAGTGTGTTTGGTATGGCACGGCTAGCTTGGGCTAGGTGTGGCTGGCACAATTTTCCATTGGCACAAAGGTGCGGCAAGCATGGTTGGCATGCTTTGGCGCGGTTGGTGTGGCTGGCATGATTTTCCATTGGCACAAAAGTGTGGCTAGCATGGTTGGCATGATTTGGCGCGGTAGGTATGGTTGGCATGATTTTCCATTGGCACAGAGGTGCAGCTAGCATGGTTGGCATGCTTTGGCGCGTTTGGTGTGGCTTCAATAATTTGCCATTGGCACAGAAGTGCGACTAGCATGATTGGCATGCTTTGGCGCGTTTGGTCTGGCTAGCATGATTTGCCATTGGCACAAAAGTGCGGCTAGCATTATTGTCATGCTTTGGCACGTTTGGTGTGGCTGGCATGATTTTCCATTGGCACAGAGGTGTGGATAGCATGGTTGGCATGCTTTGGCGCGGTTGGTGTGGCTGGCATGATTTTCCATTGGCACGGAGGGGAATTAGGGTTTTGCTCGTTGTAACCCTAATTTGAAAAAATACCCCTATTAATTACCGACTACATGTATTAAATGTTCTAATAAATGTGTCACCGGTGACATTAGATTATTCGGGTTTTACAATTTTACCCTTTGTCTAAAAACCACCATCAACAGGAGGGTGAACGAGTTGTCTCAAGCAAGTTTGCGCCTCCAAAGGTTCTTTTCTTATTTTGGGCTTCTATGCATGAGTCTCTCCCAACCAGGTGTATGTTACAGCAAACGGGAGTTGATATCCAATCCAATCTGTGTCTACTTTGCAACACATAAGTTGAAACATTAGAACACGTGTTCATGCACTGCAGCGAGGTTATGAAGCCGTGGAATTATTTCCTAGCTTCTTTGAGTGCCAGATGGGTGATGCCGCTGAAGTTTAAAGACTTGATATTATGCTGGAGATTGGAAAGAGCATCAGTAAAGGTCAAAGATGGTATGGCATCTACTACCGTACGCTATCTGCTGGGAAGTTTGGAACGAGCGTAATAGAAGGCGGCATGGAGGAAGACCTAAATTAAACTACGAGTTGGAAACAACATTTAAACAATGGATTCTGCTTTGGAGTTCTTCTACGGATGTTTTCAACCAAGTTACAACAAATCAGCTTGTGCTTCAGTGGGAGACTATTATGAATTTGTAATTGGTTTTTCCCTTTCTTTGTGATGGTCTCATGACCTTGTATATACTCTGTACAACTTTCTCCTTTTAATATAACCTTCCTTTTCAAAAAAGAGAAAAAAAGTCTATGAAATCATGGATTATATTAAAAAACTTGAGCGCTTCCACTTTATGTATGAAGCAATTTTGTTAACTACAGAGCCTAATTAAGCAATTTTGTTAACTATAGGAAAAGTAAGTATTATACCAAATTCCAAAAAGTGTCCCTCATACTACGTCGGAAGCTCAAAAAATGCAAGAATTTTGCTGCAAATACTTACCCGACTCATGTTCTCACAGTAAAGATTGGTCAATAAACCAACAAAGCAGTATACCTTATCAAAAAAGAAAACCTTCCTTGTTATCCCTTTCATAAATGCAACGATCAACCTCACTAAGCAGTATAACTTCGAGAAGAATTCAGAAGCAGGCTCTACTTTGTTAAACAATTCAGAAGAATCTCGTGGGTACTGCACAAGAAATTTCAGGATAATTTTGAGACTTTGAGTCTCCTTGCTTAAGAAGTTACATGGAATGTGTGGAAGGAGAGGAATGCTCGGGTGTTTGGGGCCAAAGACAAAACTTTAGATGATGTAATACTTGAAGTAAAAGCTTTATTGGTGTTTTGGTCATCCGAGGACACTTTTTGCCTTATTCCTTGAAATAGCATTTTGTTTCATTGGGAGCGCGTTAATAGCCCACTATTATGCTAATGCGATGGATGTGAAAAAAAACTTTTATCAATATAATCCTTTTCCCCTAAAAAAAGAAGAACAAATGCAACTCAAACGAACATATATAAAATGATAAGAATATCACTTCAAAATAAAAAAATACGGGATATATATGTGAATTGCTAGGAATTTTATCTTCCTAAGGCGACTTCAATGGCCTAGATAATTCTGGATTTTCTGTTCTCTCCATTATTCTAATACCTGCTTCACCCAATTCTTTCAAAGAAAGTAAAGTGTTCTTGTGAGGAAAGACTTTGCTTATTCCTTCCTTGAAAGCTTTAAGAGGTTTCGAGGTTGATGCTTTCGGATCGTAAATATTGAGGTTATTAGAACTGTAACTTAAAATACCGCCACTTTCCGTTAAGGCTAATAGCTTTCTATTGGGAAGTCTAAACTCTTTAATCCAACCCAGTGACTGGTATGGTTCCTGGTGCTCTTGTGTGTCATGATTATCAATTTTCCTCTCCTTAAGTAACCATATGTCAAAACATGGTTGTCTATCGTGGTAATAGTAATGTTTCTTGGCGTAGCACAAATACCCACCTAAAACCCCTATTGTATAATCATCCCAACGAAAGCCTCGCCAATCTAGTGGAACCTGTTCACCGAATTTCATTAGCCAAATCGAAGACTGCAATTTCCCTTCTTCCAACATTCCCCCAATAAAGAGCTCCATTCAAAGAGACACCTGATCTGCCATCAACATTGGAAGTTTTTAAATCAAGCTTCTCAACGTTTCTCCATCCATTGCCACTACCAAGAGTATACACCGTGCAAATTACAGAATTGAGATCTTTATATAGTGCGACAACTTTGTACTCATTCGTGAAAGGAAGATAACCAAATCCGCTGGACCAATAACCATATAGACGAAAGTCTATTTTAGGTTGAGGAAGAATAACATACTCTTTTGTCATGGGGTTACATATATAAATATGGTTATACCGGATAGAATTATGTCGATCTGTGTAATAACGATCACGAATACATAACAAACCATTATACGAACCAATGTAGGTATAATTATTCTTTACCGGGAGTGTTATATTGATCCGTCTTATTCTATCAATGGGTGTCTCATGATTCTCAATGTAATCAAAATAGTAGATTTGTTTCGTATTTCCAGCCAAAACAAGAAAACCTAACTTACCAGAACTACAATGACGATTGAAGTGCATCTTATAGAACGATGGATGCTGAATGAGACTTATCCATATTTTGGATACTAACTTGAATTCTATAGCTGATTCGGTAGGTAAACGAGATAGAATATCCCATATAATCTCTGCAGGAAGAATATTGAAATAAGCCGTCAACATCCCCGTATTTGAAGAAAGCATGATTAAAGAAAAAGGGTTTGAAACAGAAACAGCTCAGCTCAGCTCAATATACAATATATATATTGGACTCTTACTTCAGATTCAAGGAATTTTGTATTTCCTAAATTAATTAAGATTGTGAAATACTAAAAATATAAACAATATAACAGATAGGAACCGAAAGTACTGGGAACCAAAATGATAGTGTGAACCAGAAACAGCACCAACTGGTGAAAAAACAACACGTTCAACGTAAATTCATCTTTTTTCGATTGATCAGGTTTAATTATTAGACACCTAAATACTGAAGATGCATATTAAGAACTTGAACTTCTGCGTTATTCTTCAAGCGATTTTGGTAATGTGCCATTACGTGACTAGCTTGAGAGTTTAACTGATTATATTTACATGAACAGTAAATACCCTGTAAGGAACATATTATTGAACAGTACTATCAAAACATGCGTTCGTGCAGTATGAAAACTCTAAACGCAGATACAAATAGTTACCAGGCAGAATGACCCTATTAAAGCCATTTCAGAAGTTGAAGAAAAGGAAGAAAAGATGGATTGGAAAAGCTGAAGAAGCTATTATGTCCCTTAATTAACAAGGTAAGTCTTTGAAACTGAGCTAAGCTAGCATTTCCGGAAGAAACAAAGCAGATGCAACTAATCTAATGTATGCTGGTTATCTTTGACATGCTTCGCTAATCAGCTCAATGAGGAGGCCAAATATAGGTAGAATAGATCCCCAGCAATTTATGGTCGAACTCAACAAATTTGGATTCCAAAGTTATCATGTCAACTTAAAATACATAGACTCCCTTGTTTGCTGATGCCGCCGACGCCATCTTTGAAAAACAAATCCTTGGCTCGATCTTCTTTCACAACCAAAACTCAAACATGAAATCCGCCGCTACTGATTTCATCAAATAAACAAGTACCATTGGTGATTTCAAGAGCGTATTGATAGAGAGAAGAATAAAAATTGGATGGACCAGAAAAACACCATTAAACCAGCACCAAATAACGGCTGCAAGATGAACCCATGAAGCTGCAACTTTGAGACTCCACCATCTTCAAACCTCACAACTATTAACCACCATTGAAACCGCTCTAGAAAGAGTTAGGATAGTTTTACTCAAGGCCCTGGCTGATTATGATTCTGAAAATGAAGGAAAAAAAGATGAAGAAGAAAAGTACCGCACCATTAAGGATGGAAAGACCCCCCATAGACATCCAAATAAACTAGATCTAAAACTGGAACTTTAGAATCCAAGATTGGAACCCCAAAGCAAGTACTACTAGAAAAAAATAAGAAGTTATAAGATTAGCCTGCTCAAATCCGGTCTTAGAGACCAAATCTGAGCAGGGGGGAACTTTAAATGGCTGAGTTTCTAGTTTCTGGTGAAGGGATACTAGAGTGGGGAGAGGAGGAGAGGAGAGAGGCTTAAGTTGAAGGGATACTACTATTTATTTCTTAAAAAATATAAGCGAAGACTACCAGTTCATATATATATATATAGATGTCATTGAATTATTTGGAGTACTTCATTATTTTGGTACCTTAGGTTTAAGGGAAGACTACCACGCTTGGTTGGCTAATCACGGCGTTTTCGCTTCTTATCTTAGGTTTAAGGGAGTACTTCATTATTTTGGTACCTTCTTCTCCTAGTTCTTTCAACGAAACTGATGTGTTCTTGTGAGGGAACACTGGATGAAATCGTCCTTCAAAATCTATTAGCGCTGTTGAGGAAGAAGCATTTGGCTCATAAATATCTAGATGACTAGAACTGTAATCTACGACACCACCACCCTTGGTAAATGCTAATGGCCCGATACAATGATTAACCTCTGAAGTAAATACAGTACACTCTAAAGTCCAACCCAATGATTGGTGTTCGTCATGTTTTTTATATAGTCATATATCAGAAGATGTAGCACCCCAGCGACTTTTGCTTTAGTCCACAAAATAAAACCCCCCCTCAAAACTCCAATCTTTAAAATCGTTCCTGCTGCAAAAATAGGTGGTGTAAGTTTTTCACAAAAGTTTTCATCCGCCAAATCGAAGACCAAAATCATCCATCCTTCTCTGTCCCGCCAATGAAGCGCCCCATTCACAAAGATACCAGATCCACAATAAGCACTATCAAATTTAACATCGAATTTTCCAACGTTTCCCAAAGGATTACCAGCACCAAGAGTGTACACCATCACCTCTAAAAAATTGGGTTCTTTCTTTAGCTTATTCACGACTACAACTTTGTACTCATTGGTTGAAGGAAGGTAACCAAATCCAACATCCCTATACTTGTACTGACCATAATTTCTCTTGACGCTTTGGGCTCTATCGCACTAGGAGCAGTTGGGCTTTTATTTAAGTTAGTGTGCTGCCGCTGAGGGCATTCTTTGCAAAACGATGAAACCAGAAGAGAAAACGAGGGGGGGAGTTATTTTCAAATTTACGGTGGAGAACGGGAACATGGTACTGCACAGATTGTCAATGGTGATGTTCTAGATTTTGCTGTGGCTAAGCATATTGTCAAAGAGTGCAATGGTTTGCCAATAACACTTGTTGTGCTTGGCAAGGGACGAGGAGACTTTAGCACTTTAGCTGAAACTAAATGTATAGATCTTTAGAAGGTCTTGCTTAATTTGTTTTGCTTTTGTGGAGTGGCCAGTCCGACAATCATGAAAAGAAGAATAACTGAACTTTCTGCTATAAAATGTGTAACACTCTTATTTTGTATATCACACCTTCCGTTTTCAACCCTACGTGTTGGATATTTTCAATAACTTAGAAAATAAAACTGTTTTCGTTTTTGGTTTGTCACTATGATGGGGAAGTGTTCTGTGTTGGATAAACACAATGGATGTTAGTTGGAGATGAAGGGACACCTCTAATAGGTGTGATGGTTCATAAAGGACACAACCATTCCCAACAGACACCTTATGTGTCTTTTGGAAGTGAAGAGGCATCTCCAATAGGCATGAATAACCCTATAAGTAGTGAAGGAATTCTCCCATTCTAAAGAATGAATTCAACCTGTTTTCTCTCCATCTAAAGCATCATCAGAAATCTCTCTCATGTGTTCTTGGTTGGGTCAAGGGGTGCAAACCTTGAATCCAATTTCCTGTTGTAGGGCTTTCATTGTATCCTGAAGGCATTATTTCGCATACCTCCCAATCGCCAATTTATATTGGGAGGGTAGAAATAATCGTCTAAAAGAAATCACCCGAGCCTTGAAAGCTTTTGAGTACAACAACAATTTCTTTTAGTGTTATCATCCTCTGTTTTATACCCAAAATTTCCAACAGTTTTAGACGATTACTTATATACACTTCGGCAGTGGAGGGTGAAACAATAAATTTAAAAACGTCTATTAGATTGAGTTTTTTGAAATAAAAAGTCACGGCATCTGGGGGAGACGTTTATGCCAGAAACCACATTTTCATTTTCTGAGAAAGAAAAGAAGGACATGAAAAAAAAAATATAGAGATGTCACTTATCGAGGATCGGAAAGGGTAAATGAGTTTTGAGTTTTAACAAACTTATCTTGCCTACGGGTTCGAAGAGAGAAAACGACACAAAAGGAAAATGTGGAGAGTGCCAGTGAGAATCCTCCCTAACATACAGAGGAATGAAACGATTATTACAAGAATGAAACGGTTCGTAAATTTGAGTGGTAATTTATGAATAACATCTTTCAAAATGTTAAAGTAGAGGAAATCGAACAAGAGGGAAAGGTTAGTATCACTTAAATTTACTATGCAAATTGATTTAATTAATGATGTCAAAATCGGTTCTGGTAATCGTGTGGAAAGATTTGTTGCATGATTGTGGATGTCATTACAATGTAGAACTTAAAAGAACATGTTGTTTGAGTTTTGAACCATGAGATGAATGGTCAATCATTTGGCATGCATGTGATTCGGAATTAAAACATGAAATCTGTAAACACCCATAGTGCCAAAGGAAATCCAAAAAATGGTAATTGTGGTACTATATTAGGTTTCCTTTTAAAGAAAACATGTGTAGACATGGATCAGTGGGATTGTGCCACTTTTGGTAGTCTAGTTGAATTTTTACCTAAGTCCAGAAACTAATAAAACAAAATGAGATTTCTTACATGTTCTCAATCGTAATCGGTGTGTTTCCGGTGATGTTAATGCTTTCTTGTTCTCTTTGTATCACATGAGTACTAGTAATTAGTATTTGCTTTTAACAACACGTTATGACATGTTAGTACTATCTGAGTTGGTGTATTGTGGATTTGAATATCCAAAAGGTTTTGCATGAACTTTTGTCTTCTCATTGACCATGCTTGATTTAATTGATCCAACTCGAAAGTTTGATCCCGCTCTTCCGGATTTTGAAATGACGATGGTTGGAAGCGATAGTGATTTCATGATTAATGATCATGAAAAATGGGGAGAAGAAATGCATTCTTATTGTAGTCACTTACAATTGAAAACTCTCTAAATATAGTCACGTATATTAGTATTGGTAGTGGTTTATGGACCAAACAAAAGGAAGAGAGACATCTCTAGTACTTTGTTCTAATTTGTCCTCTGTTGTGTACAATAAGCACGTATCATTGTGGTTGATTTCTAATGTAACCACAAAAGAGAGCCAAATCCAAGAAGATGGTATGCGTCGGTCTTTGGATTTGAAGTATTTCTTTTTGGAAATGTGAGTGACATGTTTGGTAGAAACTAATACTAATATAATATAAGTATGTAAGCCCGTTTCATGACATTTAATTGCACTTGGGAATTGTTATGAAATGGAAGGGGAAGATACTATATGAGAGTGTCATGTATACTTTTATTGTGGTACAGTAATTTGTCAATAGTTGTTGAGAAAACAATTTTTCGACATGAGATAATTCTTACATAAGAATTATAGGTTCCAAATTTGGAAATTGGCAGGTCTTAAATGACATCGAAAGGGAAAAATGGAATACCGGTCAATATGTAACATATTGGAAGATTGGGCGGCCGACCAAATATCCAACGATAAGGTGTTACGATATTACCGATGCATAAATTATGAACATTTGCATTACATAATGTAGAATGTTAAATAGACATTGTCTATGTTTTTTGGGTACAAATTTGTAGAAGATTGGGAATGAGTAAAGGATTTACTCATCGTAATAATGTGCTTGTTGAAACAACAAGTAAGTTGCCTACAAAGTTTCTATGCCTCTAGTGTATGCAAGTCTATAATGGCTTCTTGTGAATTAACCGTAAATGTTAATTAGGATCACTAGAGAAGTTACAATTATTTTGTAAAATCAAAGAGGAACATTTTTTAGTAATGTTTTCAGAATTGATTGCATTAGTAGATGCAATTAATGAGAAGAAATGGCTTAAAACCTAACTTGTAGAGATCCTATTTTGGAAGAAGCCATCTCAGGAGGTCTTGATTAATTGTGAATCAGGATATGATCTATAACGTCTTTAACAAGACTTATAATGAAAAGTCAAGACATACAAGTCTTAGACAAGGAACGGTAAGTCAATTACTCAAGAAAGGAGTAATTGCGATTAACCATTGAATCGGAGAAAAGCTTGGTAGACCTACTTATGAAGAGTCTCCCAAGGGAATTAATTTCAATGAAGTATATAGAAATGGGACTAAGGTCTGTGAAGGAAGGTTGATCTCCCATAGCAGAAACCCAACCTATGTTTTGAAAAAGATAAACAAGGTTCAATGTGGTACCAACAAGTTATGGTCAGTGATTATGGAGCACTAACATAAAACTTCCCATTTCAAGTTAGTGCTGGTTTTTTTCTAAGAAAATAGGATGGATGTAAATCCTTAATGAGTCTGTGATTAGTAAAAGGTGTCTCGCAGAAACACCTTCGAGACTTACCTATATGAGTATGGAAATGTGGGCCGTTTCCTAAGAGAAGAAGACCGTTCTCTAAAGAAGACTCATGAATAAGGATATAAGCACAAGGCCTTTATAGTGTTTGATACAGAACACATGATTTATGGAATCAATATGTGTGGAGACTCCGGTTTTATCATAAGGGATACTTGGTTCAAGACTAGTTTCACCATAGAATATCGATAAAGCTTTGAGTTTCTTACACTAAGTGAAGGTTCAAACCCAGAAGTACATATCATTTATTTATTGGTTTCAACGATGATGCTTAGTCCCAATTGTGCTTGAACTACGTTGGCTTGATCCCACTCCGGGTACGTGGCGATCACTTGAGTGATGCAGCCATCGGTTTATAAGTTTTATTTTATTTTATGTTTTGGTTTTTGAAAATAGGGGAGATTGTTGGATATTTTCAATAACTTAGAAAAATAAAACTGTTTTCGTTTTTGGTTTGTCACTATGATGGGGAAGTGTTCTGTGTTGGATAAACACAATGGATGTTAGTTGGAGATGAAGGGACACCTCTAATAGGTGTGATGGTTCATAAAGGACACAACCATTCCCAACAGACACCTTATGTGTCTTTTGGAAGTGAAGAGGCATCTCAATAGGCATGAATAACCCTATAAGTAGTGAAGGAATTCTCCCATTCTAAAGAATGAATTCAACCTGTTTTCTCTCCATCTAAAGCATCATCAGAAATCTCTCTCATGTGTTCTTGGTTGGGTCAAGGGGTGCAAACCTTGAATCCAATTTCTGTTGTAGGGCTTTCATTGTATCTGAAGGCATTATTTCGCATACATTTTGCAATCGCCAATTTATATTGGGAGGGTAGAAATAATCGTCTAAAAGAAATCACCCCGAGCCTTGAAAGCTTTTGAGTACAACAACAATTTCTTTTAGTGTTATCATCCTCTGTTTTTAACCTGAATCACCCGAGCCTTGAAAGCTTTTGAGTACAACAACAATTTCTTTTAGTGTTATCATCCTCTGTTTTTTAACCAAATTTTCCAACATTCTGTTACCATTGGCTGGACTAGTACTAATATAAATCCGGCGCGAGTTTTTTTTTCTCAGCCCCCCCTTTTCTAAAAACCTGGCTCCCACAGCCTTTTCTTCTGCCATGAACAAAAAACATCTAAGAATTACTTTGAAGAATTAAGAGTAATTGAAAAATGGATAAATTACTCTTGGCGGGACAGAGTGGGTTAGTGACTCTAGTTTGGATGTAAAATTCCCTTTACTTTACAAATTGGATAAATTGAAAAATGGTAGTGTGGACGCACACATCTCTGAAGTCGGAGCATGGAAGTTCGACTACAAAAGAGTGCTTCTGAATATCGAAGTTAACCAACTTGCCGCTTTGTTCATTCTTATTGGCTCTTCTCCACCAACACGGGATAACTTTCCTGATACAAGAAGATGGGCTTTGGAATCTTCGGGTGTATACTCTGTTAAATCCCTTTATGCAACTTGGGTGGTGGAAGCTGGAGTGGATAATTTTCCATGGAAATTTGTTTGGAAGGCTTGCATTCCACCAATAATTTGTTTCCTTATGTGGTGCGTTGTTCATGGAAGACTCAACTCTTTGCAGATGTTGAATCGAAAAGGTATGACTTTGTATAATTCGTGTATTCTTTGTGGTGACAGAAGCGAGACACAAGATCATATACTTCTCCATTGCAAGGTTGCGTATCATATTTGGATGGCTCTCACACCAAAAAAAGACTGGGCATGGGTTTTTCCAGAATCTATGTATGCTCTTGTTGTTTCTTGGTCGAGCAATTGTATCCATAGTAACTCAGGGAAAGATATATGGAACCTCATCCCTGCAGCAATCATCTGGACTTTATGGAATGAAAGAAACAGTCGTACTTTCAATGTTGACTACAACTCAGAATTAAGTGACAATGCCAAAGTCCTAATCCTATCATGGGCTGCTGCGGAAGGGAAGAGAATTCACACCAATTTCTCTCATACAGTGATTAACTGGGAAACTTTACTTTTTTGATTGTTTTTTTTGTTTTAAGCTACAGCTAGTAGCTTTTTGTACATTCTTCTTCCCTTTTAATAAAATCTCTCTTCTAATCAAAAAAAAAAAAACTTTGAAGAATTAAGAGGTGTAGAACTCGAATCGAACTAAATCGCTGCTATTGTTAAGTGCTATCTTTTGCTGATCGTTAGAAAAATACAATATAAGTTGTATCAAACGGTATTTCTTCTCTCAATTTGATTTCTCAGTTTGTATCTACTGTGAAGATGCTTTAGTTTTATTCAAAGGAAAATGTTGTATTTAAGGTTTTTTGGGGGCTTTTGTGTATATTGAAATATCTCTACACGATGCATAATTATCTAAAATTGTAGAACAAGATATAATCGAAGAATTACCTAGACAACTTGCTCGTGGTGTATATGTATTTTGTTGTTATCAAACGCTATTAGGTGTTGTAATGAGCTTTTCATGTGCAACGAAATTTTCTTGGGCATTTTTTGCTTGCCTACCCTCTCTTGAATTCCTGGATCCGCCACTGATAAGTACCCTTGCATCTTTGACTCTGTTCTATTTTTACTATGATTACATGGATCATAATATATCGTCTAATTAAATGTGGCTTCGACGATTGATTTGCTTGAAAAGTCTATCCCACATAATTTATGATTCATATAAATCCACTTGCTTGGATTTTGAAGAGGAAATAAACTTAACATTTGTCCATTTATTATCATGTTTTCTCCTCTAGGTAAAGCCATATTTGAGTTCTATTTAATTTGATAGACTGCAATTTCATATGCATGTGAACTTTAAAGTCTTTGGCTTTATGTTTTGTTAGCGGACACATGGGTCAATTTTGGTTGATTCTGGTAACAGTCAAAACAGGATTGTTTTATTCAAGAATTTGAGTAATCTGTAATCGCCAAGATGATTCATGTAACGACCATGAGGAGAACCAAACCCAAATTCAAAATCATAAGAGTTTTACTCTACTATGGGGGTTTGAAGATTCCTATTTAGAGGAATTGGGTGACAATGGAAAGGTTGGTAACTGCGGATTTGAAACACTGATGATGAGAAGTTGTAATACCTATGGTCAATTTCATGCATATTAAACTTCCACAATCACTAGTGTTCCATGACATTATGCACTGTCATTTATCCGACAGTGTCATAAGTTTTCTAGTTGATTATGCATTTCCGAGACCCATTTACTTGAAAGGGTATATAAAGGTTTTATACCATTTGTTATTTATACACATTAGAGGATTAATGTCATGGATGCTCTAAGATAAGATGAACCAATAGAGATCACCAGTGATTGTTGAGCATAATTCTAAAATTTTAAATCATTCATTCATAAATGTTTAATAACATAATTCTGGTGCTAAGAATTTTAGGTTTCAAAATGTGGAGATTGACATGTCTTAAAAGACACCGAAAGAAAAATGAAATACTGGTAAATATGTAACGTATTGGAAAATTGGCCGACCAAATATCCAACGCTGAGGTGTTACGATATTATCGATGCATAAATTCTGAACATTTGCATTACATAGTGAAAAATGTTAAATAGACATTGTCTATATTTTTGTGTTTGAATTTATAGATGGTTGTGCATGAGTAAACGAGTTACTCATAGCAAGTATATAAATTGCCTACAAATTTTGTATGCCTCTAATGACTGCAAGTCTATAATGACTTCTAGTGAATTAACCACAAATGTTAATTACGAATACCAGAGAAGTTATAATTATTTTGTTAAATCAAATAATTTTTTTTTATAATGTTGTCAGAACTATTTGCACGAGTAGATGCAATTAACGGGGAAGAATGGCTTAGAAACTAACTTGTAAAGACCACCCTTTGGAAGAAGCCATCTCAAACAGTCTTGATTATTTGTGAATCAGACTATGGTCTATAATGTCTCTAAACAAGACTTATAATAAAGAAAAAAAAAGTCAAGACATACAAGTATTAGACATTGAATGGTAAGACAATTACTCATCAAGAAAGGAGTAATTGCAATTAGCCATGAAACGGAGTAGAACTTGGAAGACCTATTTTTGGAGAGTCTCCCAAAGGAAATAATTTCAATGAAGTATACAGAAATGACACTAAGGTCTGTGAAAGAAGGTTGATCACCCATAGCAGAACCCCAACCTATGTTTTGAAATAGATAAACAAGGTTCAATGTGGTACCAACAAGTTATGGAAGTGATTATGGTGCACTAAGTAAATACTTCTCGTATTCATTAAGTTTGCAGAAAGAAGAAAAGAAGGCGCAACAAAATATAAGCTCCTTAGGAATGCTGATACTTAGGCAATCTTAGAGTCCAAATCGAAAGCTTATCAATTGGGGGTGTAGAAAAAAGTAGCAAAAAAGCATCATGGACCATGCTGGTATCGAACCTGCGACCTTCGCGTTATTAGCACGACGCTCTAACCAACTGAGCTAATGGGCCAGCTGTTGGTAAAAATCCAACAAGGTCTAACAGATTCGTGTGAAGAAATATTGGATGGGCAGGGGCTCAGTGGATGGGGCCGGTCTGATGGATGAGGCGAAGTGTTGCTTGCCTGTAGATAAAAGGATTATCTTGTATGATCATAGTTGGTCATTGTGGCAAAAATGCCAGTAGTTACTCAATTCATCACATGAAATTGTCTAACCAAAACTGAAATGCCAAATTTCAGTCCAACTAAATAACAAGTCAGTAAAATTTGAATAGGGTAATGGGATTTAAACCGTTTCTCATAGGGAAGGTAGAAGTTCCAATTAATATTTCTGGGGTACATGAAAAGCTTTTCAACCTTTTGATATAACGCACTTCAAAAGACATTTATGACAGGAGTTGTGTCATTGTACCTTGAACGTCACATAACAGATCATACCTTTCCATTCCATATTGCTTCTATATATAGCCTGTATTGGATTGTACTTGGCAGTAGCCAAATCGAGATTTTTTATTGCAATTTCTGGTCTTTTGTTTTACTTTTGAGATATCTCCAAAACTTCAGATAATTTCGTTCGTTTCCCATGGGAATTAATATCAAGGATGTTGAATTTCGCCGTTTTTATGTGTACATCTTCAACCTAGCCGTCACATCATGCCTTGGTGTTGAAGTTAGGAAGAAGAAATCATCTGAATATCTGGTTGTACGTGAGACTAGTGGTCATCGTCTCTTTGAGTACCAGTTGGAGCTTCCTATAGATGCAAACTTTGATAGGATCTCAGCAGTTTATCAGAAACAAGATGGTGTTCTCACCGTTACCGTTATGAAGGTGAAGCGACCTGCATGCCCACCAGTACTAACAGGGAATAAGTATGTGGAGGTTATTTACATATGATTTAATTCTAAGTGAATTTATATTATTATATATCGTATGTTTTTAAATTGTTTTTGTTGCAAATCTTTTCATTAACCATGTTTGGAATTTTATCCACAAGTTCATTATAAGACAGCGTGTATGAATGCGAAATTTTATGTTCAAGTCTATTCTAACTAATTGATGTTCTTAGAATATTAACTTTGCTAATATTCCATTTTGTGGAAACCAGTATCAACCAAAGTAGTCCCATTGCAAAACTTGCAGCAGAATTTGAAGAAACTAATCAAGAAATCAACGCATTGATTTCTTACTTTTGTATTTGGATGTTTAAAGAAAAAACTAATATCCAATAAGAAATTATCAGTCCAAAACATTATATACACCATTTCTATTTACAGTGATATGGATAATGCTGGTTGAGCTTTTATGTCAAGTCCACTGTTTTTGATTATACAGCCGCTTAATTTGGGTAGTTATATTCCTGTATTTGACTCAGTTTCCTCCAACATCTTAGCGTTGCCTTTTGGTGGTGGTTCTTCCATTTCAAAATCTTATATATTACTGGGTGAAAATTTACAAAAGAGCGTATGACCATTATTTATATATGTAAAAGAGAATCATATTCACAATTGAAACGTGATCACGGACTAGTTCGTTTTTCTTTCTATCATGTAACATACAATATTGCTTCTGCGTAACATACCAAACTGCTACATGGAGAAATGGCAACCCCAATCCAGAGATCTAGAGTTCCCAATCTGACCAGTAAACAAACAAGAATTAATCCATATAGCGCGAGTTCTGATTACCAAAAAATCTGCTACGTGACCCATAGTCTACAACTATAATCCAAATACATCTGAACATTGCTATATTATGATGTGTTGGTTTTCTTCGTGGTGTTACCAGTGTAAAACCTCTCTATTGGGATATTTAATTCATTGGATGGACGAACTTGACCGTTTCTGAAATAAAAATTAGTCTAGACGAATAAATAAACGGAATTACACAAAAGAAAAGCAAAATAATTTAGATGTGATTGATAGTTATGCATCTGCAGGATCACTAACAGTATCTCTACGTTACACTAATAGGAAGACCATTTAATCACTGCTTGTTTTCGTCCTTCTTGCTTCGGCAATCTTGGAAGAGTAACTCTAAGAAAACCATCATAACAAACAGATGAAATCGATTCAACATCTGTATCATTAGGTAAATTGAATATCCTCTCCAGAACCTTATTCCTGTCCGACAATAGGTTACTAACAAACATTGACGAGCCGTCTAACTCGTTTATTGTTTCCTTATGTTCTCCGCTGATCATTAGCTTGTGTATGTAACCACAAGGTGAATTTTAAGTTCATCAGATGTGAGTCCTGGCATATCGATAATATATTCATACTTATCTGTGTATTCTTTTATGTCTGTACATGGAGCTGTGATTGGGGTCACAGTAATCGACGTAGTTGTGATTTTTGTTGGAAAATAATTTTTAAGGTTCTAATAAAATTATAATTTATTGTTTTCTTTTGTGAATGAAAAACTTATTAGTCCCACATTATGGAGTTTCCACTTTTTAGTTGTTTTAAGAGACTATATAAGCTTTTTACTCCCACACCGGGGAGTTCCTCTTCTTAAGTTGTTTTGTTCCATTATATAAACAAATTCACTACTTTTGTAAAATCTATGGGAAGGGGTTGCTCTATATTTTAGAGGGACCCCCAAGGGAAGATATTTTATATTTTTTCTTTATGCGTTCGCGATTTTCCTTAAGGATTTTTTTCGGAGTTGTCAAGCTCAAGTTTGAGCATCTATTACGTATGCTAGTAGTAGGTGTATTAGGGTGTTTTATCCTGGAGATATCCGTCCTGTGAGGGCTATAGCATCACTCTTGATTGTATCCGGGCGCTAATGTCTTAAGGGAAACGTGTTGAACACGTGACTCACTCTGTTTTTCAAAGTTTTGCCTTGTTGTTGTTGTGGAGATATGGGAAGCTCGCTCGTTTCGTCAAATCCATCACTTCCATTAAAGGAGCTAAGTATCAATAACTTTTGCTTATTTGATTTTCCTTGTTTTGATTATTTCACCCAACAATTTTCCATCTGTTAAATTTTATTTCTCTTTGACTAATCGGAGGCCAGACTGTACTTGGCAGTGAACATGTTCTCATTGAAACTTGCAACAGCCCGTCCAGAAAACTAGAGAAAAATCAAAGAGAATGAGTGACTGGCGTCACTGTTAGTACTTTTGAATAAGTCTTTACTAGAATAAGTCTAATCTGTTAGTAGTCAGTAGTGCTTCCTAGTTTGTCGCCATTACTTGGTAGTGTGCCGTTGTTTCTGTTTTGCACGTTTCTTAGTATTCTTGCATCTATAAATAGGTGTTTGTTTTTCCTGAAACTGTATTGAAGATTAAGCAATAAATAGTATATCTTCTTCTTCATTCTCGTGTCTGATTTGGTTCTTCAATATCAAAATGCGGTATCGAGCTTACAATGCTCATAAACTGTTTGTTTTTGTTTAAAGTGAGTGTTTCTTTTTATTGTTGTGAGAGTGATAGTGGAGTAACTATTAGTAATGGCGTCTGAAACTTTTGTGCAACTGCAATTCCTCGTTTTGATGGTCACTATGATCATTGGAGCATGTTGATGGAAAATTTTATAAGATCCAAGGAGTATTGGTATCTTATAGAGGATGGTGTTAATGAACCAGTCAATAGGGTTGCGTTACTAGCTCTGACTCCTGAAAACAAGTCAAAGTTGGATAAAGAAAGGTTACAGGATTTGAAGGTGAAGAACTATTTGTTCCAAGCTATTGATAGGACAATCTTGGAAACAATCCTGGACAGGAGTTCTTCCAAAGCAATCTGGGATTCGATGAAGAAAAAGTATCAAGGAACAGGAAAAGTTAAGAGAGCTTACTTACAAGCGTTAAAGTCGGACTGGGAAGTTTTGAGAATGCAAGTAGGTGAATCCGTTTTGATTACTTGCTAGGACGATGTCAATCGCAAATAAGATCTTGAAGCCATGGTGAAAAGATGGGAGACGTTGTTATCATCGAGAAGGTGCTTGAGATCCATGACGTCGAAGTTCGATTATGTTGTGTGTTCAATTGAAGAGTCAAAAGATATTGATACTCTTTCAATTGATGAGCTAACAAGTTCGTTGATGATTCATGAGCAAAGAATTAATCAACATGAGGTGGTCGAACAAGCATTGCAGCTGCAACACTCCAACAAAGGAAGTCCTTCAAAGAAGAGGACAAAGGAAAGAAACATGGTGATGGCGATCATGAGGAAAAAGGGAACAACAGCAAGGCAGATCAACCTTTTGACAAATCAAAAGTACGATGCCGTCGATGTAAGAGTATGGTCACTTTAAAGTTGATTGTCGAGTTAATTTATCTAAGAAGAATGGTGAAAGGTCGATTTTGCGAAAAAGATGATGACACAGAAATAAGTTTGTTAATGGCATGTCATCACCAAGAGGAGATTGACCATCGAAAATGATATGTGGTACTTGGATACGGGCTCAAGTAACCACATGTCTGGAGATGAATCTCTTTTTTGTGATTTGGATGAAACGTTTCAAAAATCTTTGTGAAGTTTGGAGACAATTCTACTATTGCTTGTGAAGGGCATGGGAGACATCAAATTTGCATTGAAAACAACACTGAGCATGTCATCTCAAATGTATTTTTCGTTCCTGGTTTGAAGAGCAATCTCTCGAGTGTGGGACAACTTCGGAAAAGGGTTATGAAATCAACCTTAAGGATGGAGTCTGCTGCATTGAAGACCCGAATAGAGGTTTGATTGCCAAGGTACAAATGACTCGAAATCGCATGTTTCCATTGTTTCTGAGACATAATGTTCTTCCTTGTTTTTCTAGTATAGTGAAAGATCCATCGTGGTTATGGCATCTTCGCTATGGACATCTAAATTTCAAGGGTTTGAGGCTTCTACATCAAAGAGATGGTGAAGGGTTTACCTCAAATTAATTTGCAAGAACAGTTGTGTGAAGGTTGTGTTGTTGGTAAACAACACGTAGATTCATTCCCTAAGGCAAGTAAATGGCGAGCTAAGAAGGCGGCTGAGTTAGTTCATACCGATATATGTGGGCCAATCACACCACTCTCAAACGGTAACAAGCGGTATCTTATTACCTTTATTGATGATTTCAGTCACATAAAACTTGGGTTTATTTTTTGAGTGCAAAATCGAAGCTTTTACTGTATTCAAAGAATTTAAGGTTCTTGTTGAGAAAGATGCAGGGTGTCCCATTAAGACCTTAAGGTCAGATCGTGGAGGTGAATATAACTCTAATGAATTTGTTGATTTGTGTAAGAGAGATGGCATTAAACGACAATTTACAACAGCTTTCACCCCACAGCAGAATGGTGTAGCGGAGCGCAAAAACCGTACGATTATGAATATGGTACGAGTGTACTCTACACATCACAGTTCTAAGAAATTCTGGCACTGAAGTTGTACAATGGAGTGTTTATATTCTGAATAGAAGTCCCACACAATCAGTTATAAACATGACACCAATCGAGGCGTGGAGTGGTGAAAAGCCTCATATATCGCACTTGCAGGTCTTTGGTTGCATCGCTTATGCCCATGTCTAGGATGAGAAGCGGAAGAAGCTTGATGATAAAGGGTAAAATGTGTTTTCCTTGGTTATAGTAATGTTTCAAAAGCTTACAAGTTGTTTGATCCTATAACAGAAAAAATTCTCATCAGCCAAGATGTAGTATTTGATGAAACTAATTCTGGAATTGGAAGACTAGTGATGTTCACGAATTCATTCAAGTTGAAGATGATGATGTTTCAGTTGAATGTGATGTTCCAGTTGAAATCCATTCTCCTAATATACTACCTCCAAGCACCCCAGAAGCGCAGACATCCCAACACCAAATTCCACTATGGAACAAGGTTCTACATCAAGTTTACCTACTTCACCTCGTATGATACTTCTCAGGCCATCATTGCAGCGTCAAGGGCCCCGTCGCGCAATTAATAGACCTTCATGGATGGAAAACTATCAACTACAAGTTTCTAGTGATGATTCTTCTCAATTTCACTTTGCTTTATTAGCTAACGGTGATCCCGTAAACTTCAAAGATGCGATACGGATCGAAGTGGCAAGTAGCTATGGATGATGAAATCATGGCAATAGAGAAGAATAGTACTTGGGAGTTAACGAGACCTTCCTTATGGGCATAAACCTATTGGTGTTAAATGGGTCTATAAAACAAAGTACAACTCAAATGGCATGGTGGACAAGTACAAAGCAAGGTTGGTTGTCAAAGGGTATGCGCAAGAAAAGGGAGTCGACTATGATGAAGTGTTTGCTCGATGGGCGCACATGACACCATCAAATTCCGATTGCAGCGGCTTGGAAATTCTTGGCCCGTATTTCGATTAGATGTGAAATCAGCTTTCTTAAATGGGGACTTACAAGAAACTGTTTATGTGGATCAACCTCCCGGGTACGTAAGAAAGGGAAGCGAGAACAAGGTGTATCGACTGCACAAGGCCTTATACGGACTGAAACAAGCTCCACGAGCTTGGTACAGTCGTATAGAAGCATATTTTATCAAGATGGGTTTTCAGAAATCACCACATGAGCCTACATTATTTGTGCAAGCCAAACCAGATGGGAAGTTTACGGTTGTGTGTTTATATGTGGATGACTTGATTTATCCTAGGCAATGATCGTTTGATGTATGAAGAGTTCAAAGCATCGATGATGGCGGAGTTTGAAATGTCTGACCTTGGAATGCTGCATTATTTTCTTGGTCTAGAAGTGGTGCAGTCAAATAGAGGTACATTTCTATCTCAAAAGAAATATGTTTCTGAAATTTTAACTAGATTTCAAATGGATGCTTGCAATTCTGTTCGTACACCTACTGAAGTTGGAATGAAGTTGGAGAAAGATCCCAAAGGCAAAAAGGTTGATAGTACACTGTATAAGCAGATTGTGGGTAGTCTAATGTACTTAACAACTTCTCGACCGGATATAACGTATGCTGTTAGTCTCATTAGTCGGTATATGGAAGCTCCTACTGAAATGCATCTTAATGCCGCGAAGAGAATCCTCCGTTATTTGAAAGGTACTGCTGACCTTGGTATTTTTTATGCAAAAGGTACCAAACCAATTTTGGTTGGTTTTACCGACAGAGGATTATCTTGGAGATCCTGACGATCGACGTAGTACATCTGGATATGCTTTTATGTTTGGGTCTGGAGTCATATCATGGTGTTCAAAGAAGCAAAAGATTGTGTCTCTATCAACTACAGAAGCTGAATACATTGCAGCTGCATCTTGCGCTTGTCAAGCTGTATGGTTGAGAAGGTTACTTACTGAAGTCCGTTTTCCTCAAGATGGCAGCACCACAATCTTTTGTGATAATAGTTCTGCAATTAAACTTTCAAAGAATCCTGTTTTTCATGGTCGAACTAAGCACATTGGCGTTCGTTATCACTTCATACGGGATTTGGTGAATGATGGAACAGTTGATATACAACATTGCAGAAGTGAAGATAACCTTGCAGACATCTTTACAAAGCCTCTGAAGTTTGCTGCATTTGAAAACCTTCGCAAGTTACTTGGAGTTTGTTCATTCACTTGAACAAGCAAACTAATCTTTAAACTGCTCTTTTGTGAGTTCAGGTTTAAGGGAGGGAATGTTAGTACTTTTGAATAAGTCTTTACTAGAATAAGTCTAATCTGTTAGTAGTCAGTAGTGCTTCCTAGTTTGTCGCCATTACTTGGTAGTGTGCCGTTGTTTCTGTTTTGCACGTTTCTTAGTATTCTTGCATCTATAAATAGGTGTTTGTTTTTCCTGAAACTGTATTGAAGATTAAGCAATAAATAGTATATCTTCTTCTTCATTCTCTGTGTACAGATTTGGTTCTTCAATATCCAAAAGTCACTGGCCCATTAGGTTTTCGTGTCAGAAGTGTTTTAATGAACTAAATCCCTTTTGCAACGCAAGTATAAAACCGATACGTAGTTTTTCAATTCGATATATACACACTGGTTATCCTAGACCACATGCTCATTATAAATACCCAAGAATGTTTTACCAAGACGAAAACACTGTATATTTCCTACAACTAGAGTCCATAAATAAACAAAGCCTGTTGGGGTGGATGCCCGTATTTTAACAAAGCCAGATAGCTGTTATTTTGCAAATGGTAGCCATCAGGTCCCTCTTTCGGTGCACCTACTTTATTTTAATGGAGATCTTAATATAGATGATCGCATTGATGCAAATTGTATATTCAATACACAGCCCATACGTGTCTACTAATAACAAAGCACATGTACACCCCTGTGAAGATTGGTGTTGATGGTGGCTGTAAGTTATAATGAAGATATTACACAAATGGAAATAATGCCAGACGAATCCATATCTGGTTATCGAGGCTGAGGCTTCTGGCTTCAGTTCTTTCAAGGGAAGGGAATCTTCATGTCAATTTCTAAAATTCTACCACGATTAGGGACTGGGACTCTAATTCGCTTCTACTTCTAATATATTTCTCTTCCAATATAAAAAAAAATAGTGCTAAGAGGCCCGATACCGAAATTGGAAACTAACCAACTAATATAGCTTTTAGTTTTACCTCCTACTCCCAATTATCTAGTTTGGGGTGGTAATTAAAAGAACTTCAATCAAATTTAATAAACGAGGCTTTTATTATAGACGATAAAAATTTAGGAATCTAACCCCTAATCAAAACGGATTGGACCATTATCATGTACAATGGAACCCCTCAATCATTTGCAACACTTGGAATACTTTGCTCGTTTCTAAAGAAATTTGCAGGATCAGCTTTAGTCTTCACACGAACTAATCTGTCATAGTTATCCTTGAAATATGTACCACCCCAAACCTTACCTTTGCAAGTAAGTCACGGTACCATTTGTACTTTGACCTATATCAACATCTCTGTAGTTCAAATATGCTTATCAAGGATTTTTGGATACAAAAGGTGTCATATACTCATAGAGTTTTCTAATCCAGCTTAGCCGTTCTTCGGTTTCTTTCAAATCTTCGAAACGTACTACATAGAGAATTTTGTATAGATTTCCTTGTCTATGTGGGAAAGGAGTTGATGATTCAGAAATCTCATTCATTTTTCCACCGTAAGGAAAGAGGGTGTTCTTCTTCCAATAATCTTTTCCAGATTCCTTCTAATCCCACTGTTGGAATGGGTGCTTTCACGTAATCAGATTTCCCTTTGAAAGTTAACTTGGGTTGATCCGTTCTATCGAGAAGATTTTCAAGAGGACCATTAACGAAAACCCCAAAAATACAAGTAGATTGAATCCAGCTCATTTCAGTACAATCCGTATGCTCCAAACCTAACTCGGGAAATCTTTGTTTCATTAGACTTGAGAGATTTCCCATACTTCCAAGATATAAGGAGTTGAATGAAGCTCGCACTGTTTTATTGCCATTTCCATCAGCATTAACAACGTCGAGTAGGACTCTGATGAACAGTTCCGTGGGAAGATTATACCCAAGATCTTGCCATTTATCCACAAGTCGGGTTGCACCTTGTTGTACAGTTTTGACGATTGTAAAAACAGTGACAATAGGTGGAACAAGGACCAATTTAACCCTCAAGAAAGAACGACTCCAAAACTTCCGCCACCACCTCCTTTAATGGCCCCGAATAAGTCTTTTCCCATAGTTGCTTTGTTGAGAATTTCACCACCAACATTGACGATACGTGCATCAATGACTTGATAAGCTGCAAGGCCATATGATCTTAGCATGGTGCCACAACCACCTCCACTAAAGTGGCCACCGACAGTCGGGCAAATACACTGCTATCTTATAGTATACTTCTCTAAAAAGTTGCACCGGATTGGATCCATGCGGTTTCAGTTTTTTACATCGATAGTAACTGATCGAAGATTGTTTAAATCAACCATCACGAATGGAACGTCAGATAGGTAAGATAGACCATCGAATTCGTGTCCGCCACTACGAATTTTGATTTGAATCTTGTTCTTTCTCGAACAAACTACAGAAGCTTGAACATGAGATTCAAGCAAAGGCGTAACTATAAGATAGGGTTTTGGGTTGGTGGGTGATAATAATCTTAGGTTGTGTATATTGTTTTCTAAGATAGTTGTGTAATACGCGCTGTTTGGTGTGTAAACCGGTATAGAAGTTTCAGATTGTTGTGAAAGACATTGAAGAAAGTTACTCTGGATTGAACTTGAATTTCCCAATGAAATGTACAAAACAAGAACAGAAAGTAAAATGAAATGAGAGCTTGAATAAGTTTGCATGTTTATGTTCTCTTGTGCGTGGTTTTTGTTCTAAGAACATGCATGTATATTTCGTTATTTATAAGCGAAATTTCGTTTTTTTATCGCTAAAGAATTTGGTGCTGAGTTTCAAACTCGTGTCACTGCTATCTACACTCAATGACTTCATCGAGGAAAAATATCTGCTAATTACCCCCACTTGTATATGTAACCAGTATATAGCCAGTTAAAAATGCATCTTGCGTTCCAATTGTATATGTAACGAGTATGGCTAGTTATAAATGCATCCAGTTGCGTTGCATACCCTAATAATTTAATTGGTGTCGCAATCAGAATCTGCACGCCTTATAAGGACAAATATTTGACAATGAATATTCTTATCTCAGTCAATACCTCTCTTGTTGTTGACAAAGGCATCTAGTTGAAACCTTTGGTACCCCAAATAAATGAATTTTTTTTTGACTTAAAAGGTTGATTGATTAAGAAAATGTAAAAGTCCTTAAAATGGAACCCCCATTTTGTTTTATCTGATTACATTTGTTGTTCTCTTTGTCTATTACCACTTTCAGGTGAGTTTGTGAGCTCTGCGAAAATAAACTTGAAGATTTTTCCTTTCTTCCCGGTTAGCCAAGAGTAATTTGATATCTAGAATTGTTTGTTTCTCTTTATGCACCATGGCTTGTCATCACTCTTGAGTTTCTTTCGTTCCATAATGCCCAACAAAGCGACAAAAATTATAAGTGGCCATATTTTTCTTCCTCTATTCCTTCCTCTTCTAAATTTCCATGCTTGCTCCATTGTTATGTTTCTTGCCTAGACCCATTTTATGTTGTAACCTCCACAGGAAAAGCTCCAAACTTTATGTGAGTAAGTGCAATGTAGAAGAAGATGATCCACTGTTTGGTTGGTCACTGCACAAAAGAACACATGGTGTTAAGATCCGACATCCTCTCCGATAAGATTATCGATTTGTTGCTATTGAGTTGTGAGCAGCCCAAATAAATGAATACAAATAAATGAATACAAATAACAAGTTGCTTGTTGTCACAATTTGCACCCCCTTTACCTTCACTCTGTATGTATCCAGTGACCACTATATAACAAATGAAAATCCTAGGGGCAGGATATATATATATACCTCCAAGATTGTCAACTAGACTTGTTGCCTATGTAGCATGGAGAGGACACGGGGCAAGGAGACTACACGATACGGTTACGCGAACTGGTTAAATCTCAAAGAAGTTGCACGTTACGGCAAAATTTCATTTTGCAATCACCGTTAAATGTTTTATCCCTTCACGAACCGTGAGTTTTTTTTCAGCCACTGAGAGAGAGAGAATAAATTAGCAGAATTTGTAGAGGGGGGCAACATTAAAAAAACCTCAATTTTTACTATAATTGTACCCACTGTCGATTTTACCTTATTGCCAAAGTTCTAATCTAACGGTTAAAATCTTGCTGCCATGCCATGCAAACATGGTTTTATTTTTTACATACCATGCCATGCCATACGAACAAAACAAAAACCTGGTTAGGTGGTTATCGGTAAGTTTTATCACGACCAGTTAACTTTTGTTGCTTTTCCTGCTGGTAAATTTATTTCTCTTTGCCTGGTCGGATCTCAGGCTTTCTCGGCAATGAACATGTTCCCATTGAGACTTGAAACAGTTTTTTCGCCCATTCAGAAAACGAGAGGCAGTCAAAGAGACTGAGTGAGTGACTAACTCATCCATTTTCTTATTTTGAGTGCTTCAATTTTCAAAATATAATCAAACGGGGTTGATCATTTAATCTTCCATGATTTCCCAACATTTTTGGAGTACATAGTAATTCTCAATAGATGATGCATGTCAAAGTCATAATATTAAAATCAAAAGCAGTAAATATGAAATGAGACCAAGAACAACTAAACTAATTATACCATTAATCACTAAATCATATTATTACTCGACGAAGTAAAACAAACAAATCCTAACATTTCCAGCAACTAAACATAGCTAACTTCCCATTCTATCATCACAAAGTGAAACCAAAATGAAATTTGTTTCTCCGTTACTTGAATATTTGCATCTTTTCACTTAGTTACTTGAATGTAAATATTGTTTGTTTTCAATCGGTTTATCTTCTTGATACTAACAATAACTGTACCATGAACAGAAACAGCTTTGATAATATCTGAGTCTGCGTCAATTGGGCGCTCTAACCTTGCCCTAAAGAGAACAACATCAGGAGATTTTACAGCTTCAATACAAATCACTTGATCATCATCCTCAAGCTTAACTTTTATTAGAACAGTACCACAAATACCTGACTCACTTATTATGAACACGTAAGAATCAGCTGTTTCTGTCATCGGTGAAGGATCAATAGTGTTCATGGTGAATCGGTGACAAGGGCCGTTTGTTTGTACCCTAATATTCTACACAAGAAAATGGGCTAACCTAGGCCAACAAAACTCCTCTTACTAGCTAAGAAGGGTTCGGTGGGCCTTAAGTGTTTCCTATGGATAGCCATGAAGGCCTTGCAAAGACTCCATGTGCAACAAACCAAGCTAGGCCCCACTAGCAAACACTCAACTCACAAGCCCATGGGCATAAACTCCAAGTTGAGCTAACAAGTCCCACATAAGCGTGCCACATCACCAACCCACGACCAGCGAGGAAGCGCCACATCAACACCACGCCACGCGGCGAGGGTGACGTCGCAAACGGGTGCCCGCGTCATCGGAAATATTGCCCGCGTCGGTAGACTTTCTGCGCGTGGCACTAGATACGTCGGCGAAAAGGTTGCCACGTCACCGGTGGAAGTGACGTGGCGGTTGACACGTTTGTAAACCCGTTAGGACTAACATATTAGACCCGTCGAGAATATGCTAAGCATATTAAGTTAATCTTAACGGCGTCAGCATATTGATTAAATTTAACGGGCGTACAAGATATGCCTAACGCCGTCGAGAATATTTCGTACCTTAACAAACAAGAAGAAAGGCAGTTGCGCTGCGCCAATCGACATTAATTGACGATTATTGATGGGATGCTTTTTGGTGCTACTGCGATGTTGTTTAATCCCGTAGCCCCGGATATTTGCGCCCCATTCCTATTACTCTACGGATATTTGCGCCCCGATCGCTTACACCCATTCCTCTTACACCTTGGTTATCCACACCTAACGTAATTCCTTTACCATAATGATGGGAGTTTCTGGAATTGATATTTGCATGGACTGTAATTGCAGGGAGGCATGCAGGGACTGTAATTGCAGGGAGGCATGCAGGGACTGTAATTGCAGGGAGGCATGCAGGGGCCAGTTATGGCAATTGATATCTGTCATAAAGTCAAAGAAATAAAACTGAAATTCGCCACATATAAATAGACAGTTTTATAAGCCAAAAGGGTAAGCAATCTTCATACCAAAAATACATTAGAAAAATCCCTATTTTGACTTTAGCATTGGAGGGTTTTTGCAGGTACCCCCACCCCACCCTTGGGGGGTAAAAATAATTTTACCTTACAAACAGTGGCGCATTTAACGGTTTCGAAAAAAGAAAATCGTGTTTTACTAGATCGAGATATGGCAATAATAAGACAGTGCCTTAAGGTGATTAGAGACAGATTCTCATGCGCAAGACGCGAAATTGAGAGGGACGAAATTGAGGTCAAATCGCACATGTTATACCCATTGAAGCATGTGGTCAAGATCATACAAATAAGATCCCTGGATCGTGGACCCAGATCAGATCGTTTTTCATGATTTGAGCTACAAATCCGAATCGGAGAAAGGAAAAACAACCGGTGATCGATAACGAAGTGATCGCGTTGATGGGGAAAACCAAGATGTCCGTTGAAACAAAGGGTATACGTTCGACAGCCCCTCTGGGAAGAATGCACCGACAAGATCTGCGTGATGTCCGCACTGCGACTCGATTATAGGAGGGAAATCTTTGCATCGTGACGCTAAAGGATCTAGAGGAAAATGCTATCCACAGTTTAGAGCGTGAAAAACCAACATCGACCTAGACTCGGTGTTTTGAATAACGAGGGTACGATCTCGTATGGCAACGCCTTGGAGGTCGAATGGACCACAAAGTCGTGAGATCCTAATAGAGAAGTAGTAGATCTTGATCGAAGAGACAGAAGTTACTGGTCACCCGGAGATTTACCAAATGACCTAAGCGAGCAATGGATCAGCTAGCTGCAACTTATGATGTCGCCAGGAATACATCTCATTCAAAACGCATACGAAATGATGAGAAAGAGGTTCAAGATTGGAACGATGATGAATATTTTTCATACGATTATGGTGCTCATTAGGAGCAAATAAGGAGTTTGGAAAAGAACCTCCCAGGAACCCATAGGGAAAAAGGAGATCGGATAATCATATTCCGAGGACCGGATTATGAAACATTAAGCGTTGATTCGCGGATGGAAACCTAAACGCAATAACATAAGCTTGTCTTGCTAAGTTGATCGAGAAAGTGATGATGAAAAAACAATCCAGAGAAGAAAATATGGACAGCTACATCGAGTAATGGAGCACCTTTCAAGCGAATATAAGAGAATTTAGACCGCCAATGAATTTTCTAGTTCTAAAATTCTTGGAATTAAGACGAGAAAATTGATGATCGGATCAATGCGTTTTAGACTATGAGAATTCCATGTCCTTGTGGCGATTAACGACGAGTTGATGTGTAAAATGTTCATGATCCCATACGGAGGAGCTATAACGTCGTTCAATGAAGCTTCGACACTGATCGATCGGGACTTACCATAAGATGATTGATGATTTTTGCTCTAACTATAAGTACAACAAAAAGTGATGGAAAGGTTGCCATTCAACTGTTCCTTCTGAGAATCCGGAAGGAGGAAAGCATCATACAATTCACTAGGCGTTTCAAGCAAGAGTTAGCGGACGTGGATGGAGCCAACGACCAAGTTGTAATTAAGGCATATAAAGCGAAGCTTACCAACATGATCAAAGAGGTGTATGCGGTTCTTTGGTCAAGATACCACCAAAAACTTTGGAGGAACTATATGATCGAGTTGAAGAGTAATGCTTCGAGTGGAAGAGAGCGATTCTAAATCAGAAGAAGTTAACGAGATCATCCAATCATCCAAATGATGGGAAGAAAAGAAAAATCCAAGAACGTTCAAACGGACATCATAATGATCGTGGGGATGCTCGAGAGAAAAAATCAAGGTGAATCGTACGGAACGGGGTATGGAAATTTCACGATGTAATGCCCACCGAACGTAAGTCTTCAGAGTTATACGAAAAAATACATAAAGATTTGATCCCCCCACGTCCTTTGGCAGCATAAACACGAGATAAACGTGATAGGAGAAAAT